>WNHD01001674.1:0-22519 GCA_011057455.1 Ganaspis sp. Gsp50 | reverse complement strand
ATAATCTGAGTGGGGCGGAAGGTTTGGTTGGATGAAGTCTGGACCATTTGTTTGTTATTTTATTAGTAAACTACGTTTCAATAGATAGAACTACGTTTCGTTTTTACAACACAAATATAACTACGTTTCGTTTTTGTAACACTTTATCAAAGGTTAAAATTACATTCATTGGCTTAGTTTCTTCTGATTCTGAATTGGCGAATACTCTTTCATAATTACTATTTGTACGTCGATTTGTACCAACTTTTAGCTAGTTTTCACTATTTGATTCGGAAGTTATTATCTTATTCTATTAGTTCTATTAGTTCTATTAGTTCTATTAGTTCCAGGGTGTCTACTAATTTTGCCCAACAAAATTCCCGGTCATTTCCCGGTTTTTCTCGGTCTCTTTTGAATTTTTTCCCTGTTCATTTTCGGTTATCAGAATTGAATTATTTAAAATATAAACATAAATTTTTATCTACAAAGGATGATTTTTTTTCATTCTAAAATATTTATTAGTATTTTAGTATTAGTATTTTACACAAATACATTTTTTTAACTTACATAATTCTTTATTTAAAATATATTTAAAATACATTCTGGGTTTCTACAAATTTTTCTTTAAAATTCCATGAGTTTTCCATGATTTCCATGAGAAATTAAAAAAAAATCCCATGATGTTTTTTAATATATTTTTTTATTAAAAGATGAAATTTTCCATATTCTGTAAGAATTTAAATTATTATAATACTTTAAAAATATTTAAAGAATCTAATATTTTAAAATCTGTTTGTACTTTATTTAATACTTAAAATGCTAATAATTGTAATTACTTTGCAATATTTTGAAATATTTTTAAGTGTTTCTAAATATTTTGAGATATTTTAAAAAATTTTAATTTATTAGGAAGTATTTGGAAATATTATAAAGTAATTTTAAGTATTTTCAAATATTCCAAAGAAATTTTAAATATTTTTAAGTATCTGAAGTAGTACTAATCTGAAGTATTTTAAACTAGCTTTAAGTATTTGTAACTATTTTAAAGAAATTTTAAGTATTTTTAAATATTTTGAAGTGTTTGGAAGTAGTTTGAAGTATTTTTAAATATTTTAAAGACATTTTAGTATTTTTTAATATTTTGGAGTATTTTGAAGTTTCCTTTTGTAGTCTGAAGTATTTGTAAGTACTCTGAAATATTTTATATACATTTAAAATATTCGAAAAAAGTAATACTTTAAAATCTTTTGATACCTTATTTAATACTTAAAATACTAATATTTTTAAATACTTTGAACTATTTTAAAGTAACTTTAAATATTTTGAAATCTTTTAAAGTAATTTTAAATATGTATGAATTTGAAGTTCTGAACGTTCATTTGAACAAATAGTTTTGTTTTCCTTTTATTTTCCAAGAACTGACATATATAAAAATTGACAATTTTTTTTAAGCAATGGCTATATAAAATTTGTAATATTTATAAACTAAATTTATATTTTTGAACAAAAAATTGCATTTTAAAAATTAAAGGATGAAAATTTCGTTCATTTGAAAGTTCAGAACTTCAAATGCACAAATATATTAGACACTTTAAGTAGTTTTAAATATTTCGAAGTTTTCTTTAAATTAAAAGAAAATACCTTTAAAAAGGTATAAAATTTTGGTAAAATTTAATAAACATCCATGATATAAATGAAAATTCCATGAGATTTCCATGATTCCATGAGGAATAATGAAATTCCATGAGAATTCCAGATTTTCCATGTTTTCCATAGTTGTAGAAATACCGATATATTTAAATTTACATATACATATAAATTTTATTCTTAACGTAGACATAATTTTGTTAAAACATTTTATTTATAAACAGAAAAAAAGGAGTTTTTAAAAATTTCCCGGTTTGGTAAAAAATTCTCGGCTATTTCCCGGTTTTTTAAAATCGGTTTTTAAAATTTATTTCCCGGTTATTTCCCGGTTTTCCCGGTTAGTAGACACCCTGACTACAGGAAAGAAATGTGTTTAATATAAATGGAGATAGGGGAGAAATAAAGAGACAGAGAAATAGAGAGAAAGAAATAGAAAGAGAGAAGGAGAGGAAGAGAGAGAGAGAGAGAGAGAGAGAGAGAATGTAGTAAAGATACTTGACTGCGACCAAATCGACTGTTACCACTATACCACACAGAATCATTAGTTAAGTTCATTGGTGCGTTTAACATTACTATCATTAAACATTATTGTCTAATTTTGAAAATCTACTATAGCACAATATGACAAGAGTGCTTAGAGTTTAAGTAAATGGACCAAGTTTCATCTAAAGTTTAACCACTGCTCCATTTAAAAAGCATTTAAACTCAATGGACTTTATTGCTTTATTGCTTGTTACTAATTACTTATCGTCGCTATAAGCCATCAATGAAAATGTGTACTTTGCTCAAAGTGTTTCACACTTACTACCTCAGACGTGAACATAAAAGATAAGCTCAAGTTGCAAAAAGAATAGAGCTTGCAACCGAAAGTTTTTTCCTTCCTCTTTGCCATTATACATATACTTTTTTCTTTCTTTTATAAATAAATTGATAAAAAGTAAAAAGATAGACACTTTTTATCAGTTCATTAAAATCAAACAACATTTTTTGCACAAAAGTTGGTCCAAAATACAGTTTCTCTAGAAATGTGTAAACACACTCTTTGGATATTTGAACTTGATTCAAGTTTATTCAACTTCATTGAACTTCATTTCATGTACCACAATAATATATTCCATGCATAGATTTTGCTGAATACACATTTTTTATTAACTAAATTTTCCAATTACTTAAAAGTTCTGTTAATAACTCTAAATTTAGGGCAAAGTGAGTGAAACTACAGTCTGATGGATTCATAATTTAGCAGGTTCTAATCAAAATATTGATTCAAAAGGTGGAGTTTAATGTACACTTATAATATTGACCTTAATATTTCATGTGCCAATCATCTTAAAAATGTTTCATAGATAAGAAACACAAAAAACTATTGAAACAAAAAAAAGTCTTTCTTCGCTACGAAAGCAGTTTATTTATAAGATAAATATTTAAATCACAAGATAAATAATTGTATCAAAATATCAATAATTACATCACAATATCAATAATTGTATTACAAGATAATTGATTGTAAGAAAAGAATTTTATGATTTTATTAAAATCTTGATTACATTCACAGATGATACCTAAATTCACTTTTAATGCGAACTCAAATTGAGCAACACTAAACGACATAGAATATGATGTTACCTATACTTGGTTCATATTTGACGCGATTCATACTTGAAGCGGTTCATATTTGATGCGATTCATACTTGATGCGGTTCATATTTGACGCGGTTTATATTTGTTGCGGTTCATATTTGACGCGGTTTATATTTGACGCGATTCATACTTGACGCGATTCATACTTAATGCGGTTCATACTTGATGCGGTTCATGTTTGATGCGATTCAGACTTGATGCAGTTCATATTTAACGCGGTTTATATTTGATGCGATTCATACTTGATGCGTTTCAAACTTAATGCGGTTCATACTTGATGCAGTTCATGTTTGATGCGATTCATACTTGATGCGGTTCATATTTGATGCGGTTCATATTTGATGCGATTCAGACTTGATGCAGTTCATATTTGATGCGGTTCATATTGGATGCGGTTCATATTTAACGCGGTTCATATTTGACGCGGTTTATATTTGACGCGATTCATACTTGACGCGATTCATACTTAATGCGGTTCATGTTTGATGCGATTCAGACTTGATGCAATTCATATTTGATGCGGTTCATATTGGATGCGGTTCATATTGGATGCGGTTCATATTTGACGCGAGTCATACTTAATGCGGTTCATACTTGATGCGGTTCATGTTTGATGCGATTCAGACTTGATGCAGTTCATATTTGATGCGGTTCATATTTGATGTGATTCATACTTGATGCGGTTTATATTTGATGTGGATCATATTTGATTCGGTTCATGTTTGATGTGGATCATATTTGATGTGGATCTTATTTGATGCGGTTCATGTTTGATGTGGATCATATTTGATGCGGTTTATATTTGATGCGGTTCATATTTGAAAAAGTTCAAATTAAATAGCATACGCTGCTCTAATTGATCCCAGTTTTTTCTGTGAAAAGAACAAAGAACTGCTAATGAGCAATCAACAACAATTCTTCGTTTTTTTCTACAACAATTCTTTGTTAGAAGAAACCCAATTAATTCTACTCAAGAATTGTTTAGAAGATTCTTCTCAAGAATTCTTCAGTAGAATTATAATATAACAATTTTATTTTGGTTCGAGGATAATAAACGCATAAATAATAATTGTTTTTATTATGTATGAAACTATGATAATTTTCTTTTCATATATATTTACAGGTCTTATCTAAGAAGTGTAAATTGGAAAAATATAATCTAAAATAATCTTTTTTATATAAGAATGAACAAATATTCCATTTCGCAAAGTAATAGAATTCAGGGAGTAACGTAATATCAAAGTAAATTTATTTCTTCATTAATGTATATTAATTCTATAAACCTTGAGGCGCTTTGATTAGATTGAATGCTCGAAAGTGAAACCTTTAATCTTGTGGCAAGTTTTTTATCCCAAGACCTTTTTCCCTTGTAATTTTACCGTACCGATGAAGTTGCTAAGAAGTTTTCCCCTCTTCACAACTTGATCCAAGAATACTAGGATTACGTGGAATTCCAAGTTCGCTTCACATCAACAATACACAATTTTCTACCGAAACTTATGTGACAAGGACTGGCTCTGAATTTACCAACATTCTTCAGTTTCTTTTTAAATATATATTGTCCACTTCATTAGCTTAAAGTAACTTAAAAGTCGCGCTTGATACTTATAACCGCACTTATATAAGCGTACTTATATCTATAATTTTAAAATAATAACTGTAGAAAATAAAAAAGCATCTCAGGAATCTTTCAAGAAATATCGAGTACCAACATAAAAAAAGAAAAAAGAAGCAAAAAAACAATTTGCTCTGATGAGCGAAGTAGTCAATTAAGGTCGGATATTAGAGAAACGAGACTCGAATATACCCTCTTATTCTAGGACACGAAAGAGTGTTCTTCTCAAGAATTACAACCTTTGAAGCAAATATATTGTTTAAAATTCTTTGAACGTAACTTTCTCAGTGGAATTAAGAACAGTTTACTAAAAATATAATCACTATATACTTCTCACGATGTAGACGTAATATAATTGAGTGCATTTTTTTTAGTTTTCAATTATTTTCAATAAAAAGGACTTCATATATTTATACATTATATATTAGATATATATATTAGAAACTATAATAGATATCATTATTCCGTACTTATAATTAAATACAATTACAAGCAAAAATTCCCGAGAATTAAAAACACGTTTTCTTTTATACGTAAATGATGGATTGAAAAAACATGTGACCCACTTTTTAAAGAATTCACTTTACTGTTGATGTATTCCCTTCAAAAATATGTATTCACTTTATGAACCTGCAACTTCATCAGGCGCCCAATTTAAATATGGTCTTTATAAATTACACATTGAGAACATTTTTACTTTGAAAAGGAGATTAGAATTTTGTACGACAACAGAGAAAAATGATTCTGCTTAAGGAAAATCTACACGTGCGAGTAAAGTTGTCTAAAGAAGCACTAATATCGCAAAATTTACATAACAGGTGTTGTATACATTTTAAAAAGTTCCAGGATAAAAATTGGAGAGCAGAAAAATTTATTTAAATAAAAGCGATATTTGTACACGTACGTAAATTACAATAAAAACAAAATGTAACAATTTCCAATGTGCAACAAATTGCATGTATGCAGAAAAAACAAAATGATCTTTTTCAATGCAACACCTATTTGCAATTATTATTTGCAACCTACTACTATTTACATCTATTATAAATTGAAATTCTACAGGTATATAATAATTACAGGTATAATATATAATTCTACAGGCCCGTAAAAATCCAAGTTCATCTTAAAATGTAACATTTTGTTTTCCCTGTGTAACAATTTGAAATATGCAGCAATTTGCAATGTGCAGCAATTTGCAATGTGCAGCAATTTTCAATGTGCAGCAATTTAATATGTAAAAATCTTTAACTATAAATATATTTTTATCTTAGCGCATACTTTTTGTGCAATTGATTCAATAATATTTAAAACCGTAATTCTCCAGGGAAAATCTCTGAAGATTGCGAACATTTCAAAAGGCGCTTATAAGATTTAATTGTGCGGAATAAAACAAGATTAAAGACTTGGTAAGATTTGGTCTCGGGTTAAACGAAAGGATTTTATTCAAGTTTTATTGCAAGCTAAGGTACCAGAAGGCTACTATGATCAATGATTTTAATCTAAATTGATAATAAACTAAAACACAAAAAGCTAATACTGTGTACACTATCACCGAAACTTGTATAGATAAGCTTACAGATTAGAGTCTACTATATACTCACAAGATTGACACTTTGTAGTTTCAAAATCCATAAGATAAAGGAAATTTAATTTTACCTTGCTGTTGCAAGTACATTATACTGTAAAAACATTTCCATATTTGCTCAATTCCTTAACTTTTCAATTAACAGTTAACAAGAATTTACAAATAATAAAATCAACAATTAGCAAACTTTTCATGGTTTATTCAAATGTCAATAAATAATAAATTAATAAACTAGGAAATGATGGTAATAAATGATAAAATGTATTAATAATAATAAACGATAAAATGTATTAATAATAATAAATGATAAAATAGGTATTGGTAATAATAAATGATAAAAATATAAATAAAAATAAATTATAAAATAGGTATTGATAAGAATAAATGCTAAAAATATTAATAAAAATAAATGATAAAATAGATATTAAAAATTTTAATGATCAACAGAAAAGATATATTTATTTATTTAAGTAATTATTTATTTAATACATAGCTCCCGTAGCTTCTACAGGACCATAAAAAAGGTAAAAATGTAAAACAAAATTGTGGTCAATTTAATACTTTTTGTGATTAATTTGATACTTTTTGTGATAAATTTAATACTTTTTGTGATCAATTTGATATTTTTTGTGACCAATTTGATACTTTTTGGTATCGAGTTGATACTTTTAAGAAAACTGTGAAGCTATAAGATATTACTAATAATATACAGTAAAATAGATTTTAATAATTATAATAAACATGGACTTTAATAATAATAAACATAGATCTTAATAATAATAAACATAGATTTTAATAATAATAAACATAGATTTTAATAATAATAAACATAAATTTTAAAAATAATAAACATAGATTTTAATAATAATAAACACAGATTTTAGTAACAATAATAAACATAGATTTTAAAAATAATAAACATAGATTTTAATAATAATAAACATAGATTTTAATAATAATAAACATAGATTTTAATAACAATAACAAGTAAAATAGACATTAATAACAATAAACAATAAAATTGACAATAATACCTGATAATACTAAATTAACTATATTATTCTTTTATGAAACCAATTAAACGATTTATCTCCAAATGACTATCTGTAAAACACAATTTGGGAAATGCTATCTCTGAAATGAATTTCCAAATTCAATAGAATATAATATCGGACATCAAATTACTTTCAATCAATAAATTTTATCTTTACAATTGTTTTCTAGAAACGTACGAGTGTATTTAATTTATTGTCATTTGAAATTCAATTATAATACGTTGTAAATATTTATTATTCAATTTAATCTGTAGCTATTATTATGAATACAGGAATTGTACATATTATTAACTTTGATTTGTAAGTGCACACATTTACAGTCGGACTTTGAGAATAAACGAATTTATTAAATAGATAATAATGGTATAATTATAATTTCCTTCACACAATAATATGAGAAACTGTGTAATATAATCATATTGGAATAGCAACTAAATTTAATGTCATGTGGTTACACAGCCTGATTCAATTATGAGATGTTTAGACTACGAAATTGCTTGACATGTTGTACGAAATTTAGTTAAGAACTACATTATTATAACTATCTAAACTCTCGTAAAAACATTTTTTTCAATTTTTCACAAACTTTGCTATAAAATTAATTTTTAATTTTGCACTACTGAATGCAGTTCAGATTTCATCTATAAATAAATGTTTAAAACATTTTGAAACAGGAGTTTAAACAAATTTAAAACAGGAGTTAAAAACATTTAAAAACATTTTAAAACATTTTAAAACATTCTAGAAACATTTGACCAAACTTTTTTGAAAAAGCGTATCGAAAATTAACTTCTGTACAATAATTTCGTTATTCTGATGTGAGTTTTAATAATTTTAGTACTCTTTCGTTCATTATATTATAAAATTCTTTTTGATTCACACAGTAAATCAAACAAAATTATCTTGACCCCAAAAAAGGGGTTAAAATTAATCAACTTTTGTTCATTTCGTTGTCAGTTTGAAACATTCTTAAAATTGGATTAATTTTTTAATTAATTAATTAATAAATTAATGTTTATAATTAGACATTCTTTGCAAAATTATGGATTTTTCAAGAAGGGAATCTTCACAGTGTCATATTACTTCTTAATTTGGAATGCGGAATATTAAAAGGTAGAATATTTTACGTATTTAAATGCAAAAAGTAATCTCTCATCTACAATTTAATTACAATTTTTCAACAAGTTTTTAATTTAGTGTACTGTAAAGTAAAGTTTCGAAACAAAAGAAAAGTCCAATGTCGAAAAGTGTATTCAATTCTTGGTCACATTTTACAAATTTGTAAATTTACAATTTTGTAACATTTAAATAATCTAATAATTTAAATAATCTAATAATTTAAATAATCTAATAATTTAAATGATCTAATAATTTAAATAATCCAATAATTTAAATAATCTAATATAGTGATTAAAATCACTATATTAATTCTTACACATTGCTTTGTAAAAAACATAAAAAGCATTACCTGTTATGCTCCGTAAAATGGGAATTGAATATTGTAAAATAAGTGTACAATGGAGAAATAAAATACATATAAAATAAATACATAAAAAGCATTATTTTGCAAGAGCATAAAAATCATTACTTTTGTAAAAGAATTTTAATTATGAAAATATTGACAATATAAATTAATTAACAAAAGTGATAATCTACCATTTCCACGTAAATTCTTGAAATTCTATTCTGTCTTATTGAGTTCGAAATTCAATTTAAACTTAGTTCTCATTCACAGACACTGCTATCAGAGAAAATATCCACTTTTTTGCTTCTTTTTGAAAAACTCCTTTTTTTGATATACTTATATTAAACACAATTAAGTCAATAGAGTAGTTTTAAATACTTTTTTAAACACAACATTCTTGCATAAAAAACAATGCGTCCCTACGAGGAAGCAAAAAACAAGAAAATTACCAAAAATACACATTATACAAACTCTTTGTATGTATGAAAAAATCTATAAAAAATGTATATATCATAATTTTAATTTATTATTAATAATTTATTAATAATAATAATTAATAATTTATTAATAATAATAATTAATAATTTATTAATAATAATAATTAATAATTTATTAATAGGACACGTGCATGTCTATAATTAGAAAAAAATGACATGGCTTTAAGATAAACTCATAAGAAAAACTTTTGGTACGTCAGAGATGAAAAGTTACTACGACTGTTTTCCATTCACGTTGATCATTCAATACAAGAGACAATTGTCCAATCTCTCAAAGAGCATGTATGCATGCCTCTCGAGTTCTAGAAGTAGTTTGCAAATTTTATCAAAGCTTTAAGCAGTTGATGCAGGAATTTGAAATTTATAAAAGAAGACTTATTCCTCGAATCAGAATATTCTACCTACAATTTTTATTTTCATATACAACCTTATTTACTTTCATTTTCTATTTCTTTTGGCTAAAAAAACTTAATGGAAATTTCATATTACATCTGTACTAAAACCAGTTTAATTGCATTTTTTCAAAAAGACCTAGCTTTATTAAAAAGAAGTTCGTTAGCGAAAAAGACGAAATTTAAAAACGTTTAATAATTGCAATTTCTTTTTATCTTTATAATAATTTGTCTTTCGTTAGTATACGCCTTTATTATAATTCACGCCTTTATATAGTTTACGCCTTTATATAGTTTTCGCCTTTATTATAATTTACGCCTTTATTATAATTTACGCCTTTATTATAATTCACGCCTTTATATAATTTATACGCTTTTATTATAATTTACGCCTTTATTATAACTTACGCCTTTCATTTGTAACGATTTTTATATTCTTTGATTAAATTCCAAAACGAATTATTTCTTGTGATATGATTTTGAAAATTCGAAAATTATTATAGTTTACGTCTTTCATTATTATAATTTTCCAATTGAGTGAATACTAACTGTAGGAGAGAAATTTGAATATTGGTTCAGTATATTTTAGTTAAAATTGTAAATTGTTAATTAAAATTAAAATTGTAATTAATTATAATGCAATCAGCAGCATCCTTTGTGATTTTGATAAAACTGAAATCAGGCTTCATTGAAATGAACCTGCTTTTATTCTCCTGTAATTAATTAATATATTAACTTACTTTGATTTTATAAAATCAAAGTGTAGTCGATTCTTATTCCTCCACGCAGGCAAATTAAATATTTGCTAATCAATAACTATCCTAAGTAAACCTTAAAATACACATAAGCCGATATACTTGACGTTAGCTTAACCAATTTTCTAAACAATGTTTATTAAAATTTAATCGTTTTCAAAAAAGAAATTACTCTTATCATTTATTAGAAATTAATCTTATCATTCATTAGAAATTAATCTTATGATTTATTAGAAATTAATCTTATTATTTATTAGAAATTAATCTTATGATTTATTAGAAATTAATCTTATTATTTATTAGAAATTAATCTTATTATTTATTAGAAATTAATCTTATTATTTATTAGAAATTAATCTCATTATTAATCTTATTATTATTAAACGACTGTGATTCAACTATTATAAAGTTGTTGTCTACTAATGTTGAAAAAAGCACTGAAATACTTTTTTTCATATTTTTTGAAAAGGTCTAAAATTATTATTAAAAATATGTAAAACCAAGTGTCTCAATTTAAGATGTTTTTACAGTGTATATCTGTCATTTTTTTACAAATTATTATTTTTCCTTTTTAACATTCTCATCAACAATGAGAGTGTATTTTATATTTATTTATTTATTTATTTGAAAAAAGCATATAAGAAAATGTTGACCAAAATTGCAAAATGAATGCAAGAGTTTATTTAATCAATAGTTTTTACGAAATAAAATAATAATCGGTTTTTAATTGCATATGTGTTTACCAAATTGGATGTAGAATATGTACTTTATGTGCATGACAAAATTGACACTATAGACCATATAATTACAGTTTACAAAGGTCACCGAGATTCAATGAAGAGTTAATAATACAATTATTGTTTAAACCAATTAATCAAGTTACTCTTCGGTAGAGAAGGGTTTTCACGCTTGGCTTTGTGTTGAAATTGATACTTGAGAAACAATGTAAGGACACTCGATGGTGTAGATTGTATATTATACAGTACACGTAGCCAACAAATTATCAAGTTACAAACTGAATCTTGAGAAAAAGAAAGGAATCGAGTTACCAATGACAATTCACTTTACTAGAATTTTCACGTCTCAGAAATTCTAATTTATACTATGTTCTCGGTAACATCTTTTCCTTTTGCTTCCTCATTGGGAAGCATTGTTTACTTTTTAATGACAATTAAACTCTCCAAGAAGGAAAAAATTTATTACGCACAAACCAGCATGCAAGGTTTATTATGTTTTACAAATTTCCTTTGAAACTGACACAGGACACTGTATTTTCTTTCTTTTTTCTTCGTGAAAATAAATTCCCTGCAATTTCTAATTAATTTTAACAAAATGAAGTTGATATAATATCCCAGTGCCAATGAGGCACAAATTCAATTAAGGTAAACTCCGTTTTAGCGTTTGTAAAATAATTACCATTTCTTCTACTATAAAAAACAAGAACAATAGTTTTTATGAAACAATTTATTTAATCGCAAAGTAAGAATTTATAGAAATGCGTACACAAAATTTAGATGAACTATTGATGTTTGAAAATGTCTGGCATCTATTTTGTTATAAAGTAATATAAAATAGTTGTAAATTAGAATAACATTTCTTAGAATTATGAAAATTATTAGAATTATGAAAATTATTGGAATTATGAAAATTATGAAAATTATTCGAATTATGAAAATTATTAGAATTATGAAAATTATTGGAATTATGAAAATTATTCGAATTATGAAAATGATTGGAATTATGAAAATTATTGGAATTATGAAAATTATATTGAAATTATAAAAATTATGGGAATTACTAAAATTATTAGATAACAGACATTGCATTCTTTTTATCTCGATAAATAAAATGTATACTTCTTTCGTGATATCAAACTTTAACGAATCTCGGAAAATGAAACACATTTGTAGAGCTGATGATTCCTCTTCGATAGATACAAGAAAACTGAACTTAATCCTTTTTCTATGAAAGTGTTGGTAGAAAACAATTTTGCTAAGTTGGACTTGCACTGTAAATAAGTAAATATATTTCTATTCGTAAATCTGCTCTTTCTGTTTGCAATTTCATTGATGGATTAGCAGCAGCTGGCTAAAGAAATAACAGTAGATTCAGGAAATGAAATCGAAGAAAGAAAAAAGCTATAAAGAATAATATATTTACTTTAACTTCCTGGATGTGAGCATAAAACTTTTCGCAATCGGATTAAAAAAAACTATAATCTCAAATGAAAATATTCTGAATGAAAATACAACAATCAGGATATTTTGAATTAAAAATCGTCACGAGACAATTTAAAAAAAAATTATGAAAGCTCTTCAACGTTTTAAATATAAAATATTATATACAAATTTATGCAAATAAAGTTTTGAACGTTCAAATGAACGAAGCTTTTATCCTTTTATTTTTAAGAATTTAGAAAGAAATTTTCATCCTTTTATTTTTAAAAATTTAGAAAGAAATTTTCATCCTTTTATTTTTAAAAATTTAGAAAGAAATTTTCATCCTTTTATTTTTAAAAATTTAGAAAGAAATGTTCATCCTTTTATTTTTAAAAATTTAAATTTGTCCTAAAATATTATTTTATGTAACAGTTATTAACTCTGCTGTTTTTATTGTTTAAAAACAATTGTTCATTTTCATTACAAAAGTATATTTTTAAAAAAATAAAAAGAAAAAAAAACAGTTCGTTCAAATGAACGTTCCGAACTTTATGAACATTAGAAAAGTATTCGAAAGATGTAAATTGTTTATTTCCATTAAATTCCAATTAACAACAAATTGAAATGTACATGAAATCCTTGTCAATGTTTAAACGTAATTAAATGTACAAGAACTCCTCGTCAATTCTTAAACGTAATTTAACACCCTTTTAATTTATTCACGTTTCGTTAACAGGAAAATGTCAAACAGCTTTTTCAATTCCACGCCAGACATTCATGAAATTCTTTCTCCATTCTTAAGCCTCATTGTAGAAAAAATGAAGGCACGATATGAAATAATAAAAATATCCTTTGACATTTCTCATTTCGCAATTTCTTGTTGGAATATTGTTTTGTAAAAACTTGTCAGAGTCTTCAACGAATATTTAATTAATGAAATAGAGAGTCTAATAGAGAAATAATCAGAGCCTAATAAAGAAATAATCAGTCTAATAGAGAAATAATCAGTCTAATAGAGAAATAAGAAGTCTTTAAGAAGTCTTTAAGAAGTCTTAAAGAACAGAGTCTTTAAAGAACAGAATATTTCATTAATGTCATAGAGTCTTTAAAGAACAAAATGTTTAATTAATTGAATATAATCAGTGTTTGAAGAGCGAAATATTTAATTAATGGAATATGATGACAATTAGATTCTAGATGGCGCTTGGTTTTCATTTGAAAAAGAAAGTTGTTTGATACGAAACAAAGTTGGAGGAGGAACAATATATACACTAAGGATAGTCGATTAGACAGTTGATGAAGGATACTTTAGTGACAGTTCCTCTTCATCAGCTGATGTATCACTTCAAAGGGAGAAGTACCACAATAGTAACAGAAACAGAACTGGAGTGGACATCATAACTCTATTCATAGAGACAAAGTGCTTCCATATGCATAGATATAACTATATTGAACTATAACCGAACTGGAATGACCAATGCTTTGTCAATGAACTATTTTGTTCCAGATGTTCAGACCAACGTGTATACATCAAAACTTCAAATTCAGACCAAGTGTTCCTCATGGACTATAAAATGCAAATTTAAGAATAGAATCTATCATTTCCTTGACTTGATAACAAAATTGAAAAAGGGGATACTTTAAACAATATGTGTAGTCGTTTTATAGCCTTAATTTTATTAAGGGAATTATTAAGGAATTTGTTAATGAATTTATTAAGGAATATATTAATGAATTTATTGAGGAATTTGTTAATGAATTTATTAAGGAATATATTAATGAATTTATTAAGGAGTTTATTAATGAATTTATTAAGGGATTTATTAAGCAATTTATTAAGGAATTTATTAATTAATTTATTAAGGAATGTATTAAGGAATGTATTAATGAATTTATTAAGGAATGTATTAATGAATTTATTAAGGAATTTTATAAAAGAAAAAATTACATTTTTGAGGAACTGTATTTTTTTAAGAAAGGTCCAATTGCAGGGATTTGGTAGAGTGACAATTAAATATACTTTTGTAAAGTGCGAATCATTTTAACATAGTTGTTAGAACTATTTCTTAGTCATCAAAAATTCATTAAAATAATTAGCACAAATGTAATTAATGTGCAATAATTGTAAATACTAAGTTGCAATAATTTACAGTTTACTTAAAAGTATCAAACTGATATCAAAAATATCAAATTGGTATCAAAAATACCAAATTGATATAAAAAATATCAAATTGATGAAGATTTTGTGATCAATTTGACACTTTTTGTGATCAATTTGATACTTGTGATCAATTTGATACTTTTTGTGATCAATTTGATACTTTTTTGTGATCAATTTCATACTTTTTGGTATCAAGTTGATACTTTCAAGAAAACTGTGTTGTAATTCTATGTTGCAACAATTGTAACTACTATGTTTCAACAATTGTAAATAGGTACTACTTTGTAACCCTATTTCGCTAATGTAGTAAACAATACAAAATAATTTAATACAAATATTTGTACAATAAATAATAATTGAGTCATTCTTACTACACTTAACGAAAGCCTTACAATTTGATTACAAAAAAATCTTTGGCGCCTTTTTGAACTAAAGAGAGTAGTTAAAAAGTAGACAAATTTACTAAAAACAATACCAGTATTAAATGTTGAAATATTAAAAAAAAATGTATTATAAATGTATTATAATCCTTTCTTTATATTGGGAGGGGTATTAGATATGTAAAAAACCGAAAAGGGTATACATACGGAGGAACCAAAAATAATAAATAAAAGTCCTTTTTTATACTTGAAGAACCATATATACGGAGCTTTTATGGAATATGTACACATAAAATAAATAAAATACAATAAATAAATACACATATGAGTCGCGTATTTAAAGATGACTAATGTCTTTAGATAAGATTGATGTCTTTATAAAAGGCTGATATATATATAAAAGACATGTATCTTCATAGAAGAATAATATATCTCTATTGAAGTGTAATATCTTTATTAAAGACTAATATATCTTTATATAGACGACTGATATACCTTTATAGAAGACTGATCTACCTTTTATAGAGGTCTGATATATATCTTTATAGAAGACTGATGATGTCTTCTAGAGTTTGACTTAGGATTTATTAGGAACAATCCAACCGTTTGACAGCTACTTGTCAAATTTCCGGCTCATGTGAAAGGGAATTAACGGAAATTGTTCATTCCGCTTGCTTTTGATAATGTACACATGGATGTGTAGGCATTTCTTAATGCACCGACGAATTTCAATACAAGTACTTCCTCTAGATTGTGCAACAATTTAGATGTAAATACCAAGGTTTGCTATAATTTAGGTTAAAAGTATATAAGCAATTAACTTATTATTTTCTTTTACTATTATTTTACTATTATTTTTTTTACCATTATTTTCTTTTACTATTATTTTCTTTTACTACTATTTTCTTTTACTATTATTTTTTTTATCATTATTTTCTTTTACTATTATTTTCTTGTACTACTATTTTCTTGTACTACTATTTTCTTTTACTACTATTTTACAATTTTACAATTGAACAAATAAATTAAATTAAATAAATTAAATTCAATTAAACAATTGAAAAGTGACAGTATCTATTTTATAATTCAAACTACGATAGTCTTGCTTTGAAAAAATGACTATCAAATTTCCAAACGAATTGATGAACCTCTAAAATAAAATTCCGCGATAGTTATGTCAGCTATATAGTTCAAAATACGAGAAGAAAATGTTGTTTACATCTAAAATAATACAAAAGAAAATAAAGAAAAGTACAAAATTCCAATAAACTAGCCAATTTTCCAGATTTTTAACTTTTCGGATCTCATCTTGAAAAATCTACTCTTACTTCTCATTTCGGGTTGACTATTACATTTATCTAGCTTCGCACATAAAGCGTGAAATTTGATTCAGTGAGATAAAAGGAAAATCTAACCTTTTCTCAGCTTGCAAGAAAAAACGAGGTGATTGTGATAATATCGCAAATAAATTTTTGAAATGCGTATTCTCGACAAGTTATTACTTTCTTCTGTCAGGTCAAAAATCCCAAAAAGACAGGTGTAAATAATCTTTAGAGGGAACATTTTCTTTCTTTTCTATAAGAAGTAGAACAAAAGTTTTATCCTTTTTTATCACACAACCTTTAAATGAAACGAAAAATTAACTATTAGCTGCTAAATGAAAACTATATCATACGAATAATTAGCTATTATAACTCAATGAAAAGTTAATTATTAACTGAATGAAGAATCAGTTATTAACTGAATGAAAAGTTAATTATTAACTGAATGGAAAGTTAATTATATTAACTGAAAAGAAAGTTAATTATTAACTTAATGAAACGTTAATTATTAACTGAAAGAAAAGTTAATTATTAACTGAATGAAAAGTTAATTATTAACTGAATGAAAAGTTAACTATTAACTGAATAAAAAATTAACTATCAACTGGTTAAAAACTTAACTATTCTGCCGTACGAAATAAAAACTTAGGTAAGTAACAATGCCAGCATTGTTGTTTAGCTCAGTTTTTATTTCGCACGACAGTATTAACAGAATTCAAAATTAGCAAGACCAATTAAAAATATTACATGAACGTGAATTTTGAAATACTTGTTAGCTTGATATTTAATTTCAAGTTTGAGGGCTGAAATAAGCAAACTAGGATGAAATTGGATAGAAACAGATAAAGCTTATCAAGATTCAAGATCTTACTAGAAGATAGGTTAGGTAAAACTTTTAACGACTACTGATATAGTGAAACAGATCCTGTGCAGTCAGACAGTTTCTCATGTCTGACAGAGATTTACATCAACTACTTGAAACATAATTAGGCAGTTAGATCGACTTCTAACTACGCAACTGAATTCATTTTCCATAAAAAACTACACTTTTCAATAATTGCAAAATAATTCAACACTGTGTATATTGTTAAACTCCTTTTTAAAGAGGATTTTAAAAACAATTCAATTTTTTAAACCAGAAGTTGATTTTAGCAATTTTAAAGTTTAGTATTATTTTTCAGTTGGAGTTTTATAAAACTAAAATCCAGTGCTTTCTGTCTGGAAAAAAATGAAAGCTTTTTTCTGTTTCGGTCAACCACAAACCAGAATGGAATAATCAATCGGAAAAAGCAATTTTATGTATAAAAAGTCGTGAAGTAATTAAAGGGTGGAGAAAAAGGAAAGATTTACGAAAAGGGGAATTGGTTTTTTTTATTTTTTTATTTTTTTAAAGAGAATTTGAATTGATTTTATTGAATTTGTTACATTGAGAGCAGAAACCAAGTTTTAAAGTTTTTACAAATTAAAGGGAAATTTTGAAAAAATTATTGAAATTCTTAAGTGTAAAATGATATTGAAGAGAAATGATACGAAAATGATATTGAAGAAAAATGATCCGAAAATGATATTGGAGAATGATGATTTATCATGAAAATAAATAAAGAAAAAAATATCTACATCTAAATTTGTAAAAAGTATAGAAAAAAGTGAATTAGTAAAACAAAAATTCATACTATGAAGAGAATAATTTATAGTAAATAAATAATAATAATAATAGTAATCGTAATTTAGTATTTAATTTGTAATTCAATTCATATAATTTCAATTCATATAAATTTATCATATAAATTCAATTCATTAATAAATAAATAAATAAATAATTAATAATTTCTAGTAAAAATTAACTATATTATTTTCAGAAATTTTTAAAGTTCACTAAAACTTCAGTATATAACAAAAGTTATATATATATATCTATATATTCAGTATATATCTATATATCTTTCAGGCGTGTATTACTACTGAAAATAAATAAAATACCTTTACTAAAAATTATTTGTTCACAAGTTTTCACTGATTTAAACTAATACCCGACTTTTAATAAATTAAAAAGAGCATTCATGAATTAAGAAATAAGCAAATAAATAAATTTAGAGAGAAAATCTATTCTTTTTTCTATTGGACAGGTTAACAAGCGTTTATTCCTAAGTACGGATATATTTTACAAATAGTCAATAAATATCTTTTATTATGCAGTTATCGATTCCAAGTTTTATTGACTATCATGACGTTTTCTGAAATTGCACGATTTTTATGTCAAAAGGAAATAACATTTTATATTACCATATAACGAAGTAGGTATTAAATTTAATTCTGCAAAAATGTCTTCAAACTGATCAAATAAATTATTACCTTTATATACGTTTATATACGTTATTTACTATTAGAATTCAGTGTTTCGCTTACAATTAGAATCAGGTGATAATCAAATGATCAAATTCAAATCGTAAATCGTAATGAATCAAATTCTAATCGAAAATAACGTATAAACGTAATAAATTATAATAACATACAGATTAATATCACACTGAGAGAAACTTTTGTTTGATTTGAATATAAGAATTAGTTTAATTCAAACAAAATTTTATTCAATTCAAATAAAATTTATTTGATTCAAACAAATTCTTTAATTGACCACGTTAATTTTGAATCAACTAAACATTTTTCTCAGTGCATACACTGTAAAAAAGAAGAAAACTGACTTAATCTTGTTTTAAGACATAAAATTTGCTGACTTTCAGTCATTTTGGTTTTAAGATGTAAACGGTTTAAGACTTTGTTTTTTCTGTGTACAGATTATTCATATTGTTTTTACTATATATATAATAAATTAAGAATGTAAATGTTTTTAATTAATTAAGAATGTACTCGATCATTTCTTCAATGAAAAATGAAAAGAATATATCAATCATTCCACATTGCTTTTAATTTGTTGATAGACATGGTTTCAAGAATTGAAAATTATGCGATATTAAAAAAATTACTTGATCTTTCCGGGCATCCCGAGTCGAAATTTAAAACCATTCATGTTCCCAATTACAAGGAATTATAAATTTAGTGATTTAAATTTTCCCAGATTTTTTGACGTCAAACTTATTTTTAACTGTATTTTGAAATTCAAATATAGGAAGTTAATTCTAGCAATTCATTTCTTGAATTAAAAACGCAATAATTATCGTTGAATAAAATATGAAATATTTGAAAATTTTAATATTTTAACGTCTTAGCGTTTCAACATTTTAACATTTCAATACTTTAACATTTCAACATTTCCTTTAACATCATTTCCTAATTAAGCTTTTTGCTCAGTGCCATAAATTTTAAAAAAGAATATCTCAAAGGAAAGATAAGGACCGACGTCACTTGGGAACTTCTTTGTAACTTGTTTTAATACAACATTAAAGTACCTACTTTATAAAATAGTGTACATAGCAGAATGTAATTCTTCTAAAACTTCTTTTGTACTCCACAGTTCTAAAGATCCTGTATTCAAAAATTTCCAATACATACTATTTCCCAACAACCTTTTTGCTTATGCATTTAAATCACATCTTTTTGAAATATGCTTGAATTTACTCCTTTTTCACTTGCTATATTTCTCATTTTATGCAAGATAGTTCCCTGAAACATTTTAACATATAAAGTAGCAAATAGTGCTCATTTTGCTTTTTAAAAAGAAATAATTGTCTTTCATTTCTGGATAAGAATTCTTTACAGAATTCATAGGAAAGTTAATGGTTCTCTCAAGACGTTTTGACGTGCCTTTATTATTGGCGTCGCTTAAATAACTTTAAGATTACTTTGCCTCTGAAAGAACTCGTTACTTTTAATTCATTAAAAAAGCTCTTAATTAATTGCGCCTTCCGTGAAATATAATAAATTGAGAATGGAAATACAATCCCATTTGAGAAATAATTTGAATTCAAGCTCTCATCACTTGCATTTCAAAACTTGTTTCTTTTCCCTGAAAGTGACGTTTGATAAATTAATTATTAACTAAAAACGATCTAATTGAAAATCTCGAGAAAACTCTTCAGGGAATCGAGCAACAATGTGAATAAGAAATTTTTCCTAATAGTTCTTGCTTGTTTGTTATTAAAAGCTAATGAAGTCTCGAAAATGTAATCTTCCTTAGTATTGTTCTTGAGAAATGGGAAATTAGTTCCCGTTCGCCTTTTGTTTGAAAATGATATGGCTGACAAGAAAGTGGTTAAACAAACTTGCAGAAAGAAAAGTGTGAATGTTTCAAATTTTTAAAGTAAATAGAAATTATAAATCTTAATTATCATTCATTATTAATATATTACATATTAATCAATTATAAATATTACACTGCAAAAGCTGATGTCTTATAGTTTTTGCAGTGTACATGATTATTATTATATATATATATAATAATAATCATATATATATATATATATACATAATTACACTATAAAAACATGGTGTCTTATTTTGAGCAAAAACGTCTTAAATTAAGACATATTTGGTGTCTAAGACACAAAAAATGTCTTAATTTAAGACGGTTTTGACCAAATAAGACACTTTTGTCCCACTTTTAAGACACCATTTTTTGCAGTGTAATTATATAAATGTTACATAATAATAATTCTATATACAAAAAATGTATAATTTTACAATATTTTCGTCTATTTGAATATTTGGCTATTTCTTCCACAAATGAAAACAAAAATAAGTTTCTTAGCACTCTTGCCAATAATTTTTCTTCCTCAAAGGATTTTTAATTTATTTTTTATCTAATTTATTTAATAATTTTTTAATTCCCTCGAAAAAATTTTCTATATTAAAAAATGAATCTATTGACCTATATAATCTCTATATATATTTTACCAAAAATTGTTAGAGTAACTTATAATTTCTTTATTATTTATACTATTTAAAATAAAAGTCAGTGATATAACTTTTAAAATTTTGAATTTTGATCCTCTTGAACAAATTTTGTACATTAAAAAATGAATCGATTAACGTATATGAAATATTTATTTTACCAGAAATTTGTGGAGAAACTGTTACTTTTGAACTACTTTTGAGATTTAAAATTTCATATCTTATAACTTTTAAAAATATCATTTTTCAATAATAGTTTCTTGTTAAAAACTGTTCAGAGTTGCTTTGAGCAAAAACTAATTTTCTCTGTGAGAAAGCAAAATGCTCATGAAATGAACATATAATTTTCGATTTGTTTCTTTTGTCTTGTATATATACTCTTCTACTGTAAAACTGTAACCCTTAAGGAAAACTCGAGAATGAATCACATTTCTTGGGAAATACATTGAGTGGAACAGAAAATTTTTCCAGCTATGTACGTTTCTTTCTTATTTTCTATTGAAATCGATTTTCTATTTACATATATACAAACCAATAATGGAATTCCAATATTTGCATTTCTGCGGCATATCGGGTGATCAACTCTAAGGTGAACATATTAAAACCATAAATAAAGTATAGAAAAAGCTGTGTCATAAAGCTTTGTGTTGCTTTGAAAATTTCGAGGAGTTTAAAAGTTTTGTAACATAACATATATATAACTTAATGTTACATAATTCAGCTTTTGTCAACTCGGCTTTGATAATTTATAATTACCAATTTTTGCATAGCAACAGAAAAAATAGTAAATACAAAACGTTGCAAACTTCAATATCATATCGCTTTTTGTTTAAAAGAAAAGAAGAAAGAAAAAAAGAAAGAAAGAACGAACGAAAGAAAAAAGCAGGGTGTCTACTAATCTTGCCCAACAAAATTTCCGGTCATTTCCCGGTTTTTCCCGGTCTCTTTTGAATTTTTTCCCGGTTCATTTTCGGTTGTCAGAATTGAATTATTTAAAATATAAACATAAATTTTTATC
>WNHD01001673.1:0-28463 GCA_011057455.1 Ganaspis sp. Gsp50 | reverse complement strand
TAAATAGAATTAAATAGAATGAAATAGATTTAAATAGAATGAAATACAATTAATTAGAATTAAATAGAATGAATTAGAATTAACTAAAATGAATTAGAATGAATTAGAATGAAATAGAATTAAATAGAATTAAATAGAATTAAATAGAATTAAATAGAATGAAATAGATTTAAATAGATTTAGATAGAATGAAATGGAATTAATTAGAATTAAATAGAATGAATTAGAATTAACTAGAATGAATTAGAATGAATTAGAATTAAATAGAATTAAATAGAATTAAATATAATTAAATAGAATGAATTATAATTAATTACAATGAATAAGAATTAAACTGAATTAAATTAAGTTGAATATATCAATTATTTAGGATAAGAAATATACTCAATCGAAATGAATTATAATTAAATTTAAGACAATAGAATATAATTGAATGAAACCAATTGTAATTATTAATTTCTATTGCATTGAAAAGAATTAAAATACACTGAAATCAAATATTATGAAATGGAACAAAATGTAATGAAATTGATGTTTCATAACGCAAAAGAAACTAATGTAATAAAATAGAGAAAAATGAAGATGAACGAAATCTAATTGAAATATAATAAAGAAAGAACGTAGAAAAGAATCTAAGAAGCAAGTACACGGATAATACAATATACCTAAATAACTATAAAACTTTATTGCTCAAAGCAAAGACAAATTCTCATCAAGCAAAGACAAATTCTCATCAAAAGACGAGAATTACAGAAAGAACACAAATCACGAAAAAGAATGTCAACAGAAGCAAATGTCCACTACAACAACTCAACAAGATGCATCAGTTAGCGTAATAAAAGAAGAAGGAAATTTTCTCTAGAAGCATTAAAGTAAAGGATATATTTCGACATGCTACGTTTCCGACAGATCAGTTCCAGTTGCCGAGTATGAAAAATACCGAGGACTGAATAACAATTGTAAGTAAACCATCAGTGGAAGCTTGACTGCCAGTTGAAGTGAGAAATAGAATGTGAGTAAGAGAAAGAGATTTGTGTTACTCACTGCACAAAAGTGTGCTGCAAATAGGTAGAGGATTCACATTCATGTAAGCGTACACCGAGTTCTGTTCATCGAACAAAACGCTTTTGTCATTTGCTACTATAAAGCCATAGAGAAAGAGGATTGCGAGTGCAGTTCAGCAACTGCAAACTACATGTATAAAGCGCAATTCTACACCAAACCAACCACGAGTTGGTTTCTCGGATTGCTGATTCGTTAACTCAGTTGCATAGCTTTACTTACTCCCGAATACCCCTAATAATGAATATTCACTTTCCTCACTCGGACCCCAAACTGCCTTCTATTTCCCAAAATCCCAAAACCTCGAGAATTCCAAAACTTCAGCGTTTTCCAAAATCCGAACTCATGAAATGCAGAGATGTAATCCATATTTTAAACACTCGAAACAATATTCTTGCGATATGTTTCCCAAACTCTCAAACGCTACAAAATCCCTGCAACATTTCCATACAATTTTTCATAAAACTAAGATACAAATTCTGAAATGGATGAAATAGAAAATATTTTATTAGATGATATAAATAATGATGTACAGGCTGAAAACAATGATAATTATAATAATGAAAAATAAAGTGATAATGGTGATGATGAAAGTGATGATGATCACCATCACCACCATTATCACTTTATTTTTCATTATTATCTTCATTGTTTTCATCGTCGTCATCACTTTCATCATCACGACGAAAGTGATGACGATGATGATGAAGGAAATAATGGTATTTTAAAAGATATTAATAAAGATATTGTTAGAGTAATGGCAAAATTTTCTAAAGAAGTTTCGAGCGCAATAGGAAGTGATTGAAGAAAGTCGAATCATCGGTCGTTAGGCAATGGTTGTGAAGAGTTGAGTAAAATTCCGCGCAGAAAGTGTTTTTCACGACATAACTGAAGCCATATAAGAGAAGTATTGTGGGTGAATCATCGCTGGAAATCTCACCCCCCGTTAAAGGGAAGGCACATTATGTGAGCCATCAACCCGTGCTCATTCACGAAGAACGCACGTACGCCAGTAAAAGCTGAGGCTGATGTTCTGCTCCTATGCGTATGTGCTGCACACATCAAGGGGGAGCACAAAGATTCGATAGACAATCGACGCCCCTGAAAAACAGGATCGCAATTTCGCGTTCCCAACCCTCCAGGGACTGGAAGCACGTTCCAGAGTCAGCACCTACAACTTCATGCTGAGATTGTATTTATTCCATTACTCTACAAAATATCAATATTCGACGCACTGGGTTGTAATACGAAAAGAGGAAGAATTCGCTGATGGGAAATGTTTCGTTACTTATCCATTCGCTGATGGGAAATGTTCCGTTAATTATCTATTCACTTTTTTGGAAGAAATAATTTTTTCATTAAACTATATACCGCTGCACGAAAACAAGTTGGTGATTCCCGTTCCTCTCCCGCAGGAATCAATTTGGTGCAGAATTGCGTATGAATTTAATTCCCGAATCTTTCCCCGCGCACATTAATAGGATGTGGAATTCCTGTTCCTATCGCACTCAAAATAATGATGTAGCGGATTTCCCGTTCCTTTTCTCGCACAATTAAAAGTAATTCCTGTTCCTTTCTTGACAACATAAAATTTCCGAAGATTTTCCGTAAAAAAATTCCCGTTTCTTTTCCCGCACGAATTAAAAGTAGATGGGTAATTGCTAATCCTATCATACACAAATAAAATTCCTCGTACTTTAATTCCTGTTTTTTATGAAAAAAAACAAATTCTCGTTTTCCTTCCCGCACAAATTAAAATTATGTATAATTCCCGTTCTTTTCCCGCATGAATTAAAATTATGTGTAATTCCCGTTCCTTTCCCGCACGAATCAAATTGTTGCAGATTTCCCGTACGTATTTAATTCCCGAATCTTTCCCCGCACACATTAAAAGGATATGGAATTCCTGTTCCTATCGCATGCAAAATATTAATGTAGCGGAATTCCCGTTCCTTTTCCCGCACAAATAAAAAGTGTGTGTAATCCCCGCTCCTTTCCTGACAACATCAAATTTCAAAAGATTTTCCGTAAAAAAATTCCCGTTCCTTTTAGCGCACGAATTAAAAGTAGATGGGTCATTACTAATCCTAAAATTTCTCGTACTTTAATTCTTGTTTTTTTTATGAAAAAAAAACAAATTCTCGTTTTTTTCCTGCATAAATTAAAATTATATGTAATTCCCGTTCCTTTCCCGCAAAAATTAAAATTATGTGTAATTCCCGTTCCTTTTCCGCACGAATCAAATTGTTGCAGATTTCCCGTACGAATTTAATTCCCGAATCTTTTCCAGCACAAATTAAAAGTATGTGTAATTCCCGTTCCTTTCTCGCACGAATAATATTGTCGCACATTTCGAGTATAAATTTAATTCCCGAATTTTTCCTCACGCACATTAAAGGCACGTGTAATTCCCGTTCCTTTTCTATACAAATATAATTCCCGTACAGTCTTCACGTAAATCAAAGTTTTGTGTAATCCCCGTACCTTTTACAAATAAAGGAATTCCCGCACATTTCTTTTACAAATTAAATTCTCCTCCTGTACCTTTCTCGTGCAAAGTAATTTCACATACCTCTCCCGTACGAATAAAATTTTTGTTTTTTCGCTTGAATAAAATTCTTGTTTTTCGCACAAATAAGGTTCCGCGTTTATTTCCCACACAAATTTAATTTTCGAATCATATTTGTATTATTTTGGTTTAGATAAATCTTTGTCCCCTTTCTGTACAAAATAAATTCAGAAATCTTGAAATTCCCGTTACTTTCCCGCACAAGAAGTTAAATATATAAAAAAAAAATGCATTCATTAATTTAAATTTCCAGCACCAAATAAATTCGAAGAACAGTTCCCTTTGGAATTCAATTTCTGAATCATCCCAGTATCTTTTACGTACAATTGTACTTTTCCAGAGCAAATTCTCGAACATTTTCTGCAAAAAACCCGTTACGTTACATACGGAAATTAAATCCACACACAACATTTTCTAAACGAATCAAAAACCGCTCACTTAATTCAATTCCTAGAAATATTTGAAAGGAGATATTTGAACCCAGTTTTAATTACACCGTTTTATTCAAAACAAAAAGATTTCCTTTCTCATGAAATCAAAAAAGTTGGCAAAATTAATTACGCCGAAAAAGCTAACATGCAAATTTTTGAAAAGAGATGATTGAATGCAAGAGGAGCAGTATTTCCTTTCAACAATGAGTGTTCTAGATTTTTATTCCGGACAAAAGAAAACGTAGTTGGGTGAATTGAGAAGGTCGTTGACCAATCGAAGCCCTACGAAGAGGGGCAGGAAACCCAACGTATAGTCGGGGTAGATGATGTTGGTGAGTATATTTTTTCCAGCCGCGGGCCAGTGAGGCGAGTGCAAAAGTAATTTAATGCGATGGAGCTTCCGCGAGATTCGAAAGACGGCTTTGAATGATAAAATACACATACACGTCTATAACAGAGCAGCCAATTCGTCCACCGATCCCAGCAGAGAATCACCGAAACGAACGACCGCGCCCTTCTAATGGGGATTTTTTCCCGCTCTTGAAAAATGGAAACGTCAAGCGATTAATACCCCAGTTCTATCACATGCCACCCGACTCATTCATCCCGTCTGATGAAAATGTTTACGGTCTGTCACTAGAGAATCGAATTGATGGTGCTAAAAAGACAGGTGGAGTTTTATACGCAGCTTTTGTTGACTTCTTCCTAAGGAATCATTCCCATGTTTCTAAATGATGATGTTTCTAAATGATGATGTTTCTAAATGATAATGTTTCTAAATGATGATGTTTCTAAATGAATGCTTAAGGGATTAATTCAAATACTAACGGAAATGATCAAGTTTAGTTTAGAATAGATTCTAAGAAAAAGTTGCAATCAAATGTCAATTACGTATTTGGATTGCTGATGACAACAAATTTGCGACAATGAAGCGAGGAATCCGATAGAAAATTGTAACAGGAAATGATCGCTTTGAAGACAATGAGAGTCGTTGCCCTGTGTAAAGGCTGATAACTATTGCTCAGAGAATACATAATATTAACTGTCACTGTAGTACTACTAGGTCTACAACAATAAGTTGCGTAGATTACGCTAGGGTGCAGCTGCTGCCTCAACTCTGTAATAAGCTTTGCTAATGTGGTTGTATTTATAATACTTAGCATTGCGGCAGTTTCAAGAGCCGATCCCTAACCCAATTTCTTCACTTTCTTTTTATTCCATCTGCTTCTGATTCTCCGAAACAACGGTAGAGGAAGAATTCCCTTCACATCATTGCGCAGATACTTCCGCGTATTTTTAAGTCCTGCTCCTCTCCCGTTCCTTCCAGCTTCTTCTCGTCCCTCTCCCGTTAATTCCAGCTTCTTCTCGTTCCTCTCCCGCTTCTTTCCCGTTTCTTTCCCACTTCTTTCCCGCTCTTCCCCAACTCTTTCCCGCTCTTCCCACTTTTTCCCGCTCCTCTTCTACACTAATGTATTGAACATGCTCCAGTGACTGATCCATTCATCGTACAAAAAAATTGTTTCTACAAAAGTTATAGGGAATTTAGTTCTCTACGACTTCTCCATTTAAATGTATCACATTTTTAATAAAAATAGTCAAAAAATTGAAAAAAATTAGTTACATGTCTTAATTTTTTACAATTTTTGCTCATTACTAGCAATAAATAATCATTTTACAACAAAATTGTTTAAATAAAAAAGATAGATAATTTAATTCTCTACAATTTTGGTTATTAGTATTTTTAGCGAGAAATGCAAAATACGCCTGCAAAATGGAAAAAACAAAAAATCCAAATTTTTGGATAGACGCCATATTAAATTTTGGTCTAAAACTGTGGTTTTATCGTCCCTATATATAAAATCTCGAAGGTCTGCAAAACGAGCCGTAACGTAACGACATGTGACATGCATATATTTATACAGGAATATGAATAACAGAATAGACCAATCATGTAATTGTTAGCATTGGAAATCACTAGATTTTTCTGATATTTGATTCTTCGGGACTTTGGTTTTTCGGATAAATTGTATGATGTCGGAACATGTTTTCTGATTGGTTAATACTCTTCTACTGTAATCCTCTAAACAAAACTTGCATATTCATCATCATTACATATATGAATACATAACTTACATATTCATCGGTTAGGTACATGGTTGGGAATGCTAAATATAATAGTTAATTATAATGTTTCATTGACGTCAGAAAATGTCCCTATACACCTAAGCTCAATAATGCTGTCCTTCTGGTTGGATTATCTTTTTGAAAAACGTGTCATTTCTACAATAATGTTACTAGTATTCTATTACATCTTTGGAACATAACTGCGTCAAAAAATTGTTTTTTTAAATTAACTTGTTTATATGGTGAAATTTTGTCTAGGATGATCAGGCTTCTCTCCCGTTCCTTCCCAGGTGAAGAACATCGGAAACGATTCCGACGATAACTTCATTCTTGAAAAAACATATGCAAAACAACCTTTGTGAAGTTTTCGTCGGAGTCGATTCCAAGGAATTGTTCCACCTGGGCTTCCTGCTCCTCTTCTACTTTTTTCATTCTTCGACAGCTTATTCTCGATCCTTTCCTGCTCCTAATCTAATTTTTTTTCTTCCTCTCTCTCTCCCCATTTAATTTCCATTGTTCCTGTCTCTTCCGCTTTCTTTCCTCTTTCCTCTTTCCGGTTTCCCGTTCCTTAAGAAAGGTTCCCTTTCCTTTTGGGTTTTCCTTTCCTTAAGAAAGGTTTCCTTTCCTTTTGGGTTTCCCTTTCCTTAAGAAAGGTTTCCTTTCCTTTTGGGATTCCTTTTTCTTTTGGGTTTCCTTTTCCTTAAGAAAGGTTTCCTTTTCCTTTCCCTCTTCTTTCGAGTTTCATTTCCTCTTCTTTCCAGTTCGTTTACGTCTCCATCTTGCTCTTTGTTCCATTGATCCCGTTTGTTTTAATTCCTAAAATCTACAAGAATAAAAGATCAGCTAATTCTCCATCAGTGAAATCCGGGTTCGATATTAAAACACCATTTGTTGATATTTTGATTGGCAGACAAGAGCAGGGGTATTAAAATTCTTACACGCGATTCTTGTCGATCCAACGCTACTGTATAGTTACAGTAATTACAGCGTGGCGATAATACGACTATGACGTGGATAATTCACCGGAGAAACTCTTAGCAATCTTTTGCAGCCTTTAGGCCTGTTTATCCGATGAAAGCAGGATTGTCTGAAAATTTTGAATCGAAACTTGTGATCAGGCTTATCGAGTATTTTTCACTCTTGCACGATTACAACAGATACGTTGTTCTTTTTACTTTACTCAAATATCTAGCGCGTATAATTAAATTTTTAGATAAGTTTAGACTAAACTCAACAAAACTTGTATGACATGCTTTCCCTAAAGCGCGTCTCCTCCCTCTCACTCGGTCCCTTCGACTGACCCCTATCGTCGGCTCCATCACTCCTACGGAAAGACTATATGACGTACTCTTTTCAAATTAAGAAATTGTCTTACACGACAAAATTAATTATTCACAACCCTCTCTTTCCAACAAGAAAAAAAACCACAATTCTCACGGGGTGATTCCGTCGAGAATAACCTTCGAAAAATGACGATGGCCTGAGACAAGATTCGATTCAGCACGGCTTGAGAATACTTACTCTTCTCGAAATCCACAACTCTGCTGACCTTCGTACAACCCCGGAAACGACATTGCACAATGACCCAAATCTGCGCTAATTGTCAGGAAAGAAACCCCTTCCATCCAAGATACGCTGAACGAATATTCATCCTCAATCGAAAGGAAGAATCAATGACATTTGGGAAATTTGGCTTTCGGGATATTGGCATTCGGGAATTTGACCGGGAATCATGCCAGGGCTGTGTTCTCGCCGGGCATCTCCCCGAAGGAATAATAAATGACAAAAACTCAACTCAAAGGGAAAGAGAGAATTGTGCTCAAGTGACGATTCACTTCGTCACAACTATCTGAAACAGACAACCTCGTAAACTCCCGCCGACCTTCGTGAACTCCCGGAAACGAACTTGCGCAACGACCGAAATCTACGCTAATTGCCAAGAAAGATGACCCCTTCCATCCTTGACACTTATAACGAAGGCAAATCCTCAATCAACGGAAAATCAATCCATGGAAGATTTTTATAATAATTAGCATCGACGATAGCGCCATGTTATCACAGCATTGTTCGATAATTGTTTGTTTTGTTGTTTTTACCGTTGTTATACAAATCATTCGAATGTTCCTATGAGATTTTCACAACACTGAATGTATTTTTGTTCCTTGACGAATTACACGTAGGCAAGACATTATTAAGGCGATGCGCGTGTTATGCGTTATGTGTCCATGGAAGAATGCTCGTTCCAAATGCGGCAATAAACCAGTTCGAACGAATTCTGCATTCAATGGGTTCCGACGGATCGTTTCGTCACGCGAGCTATCCGTGGGTTTTATTGCAATGTCGTAAACAGAGCACCGAGAAATGGACCCAACCTTTAGGAAGGTCTGCTGTGAATACAAGAACGGATCTTTATTTCGCGCCTTTCCTCCAAGCTGTACAGAGGGTTTTTTCTACTTTTATCAGAAAAAGGTTTATTGATACTCGCATAGTACTATTTAATGTGTATAAACGTCCTTGGAGTCTTATATGGCGTCTATGAAATGGAAATACCAATAAATGCTACGTTAGTAAAGATAGTATATTGAAAAACATTAATCTCCGTATAGTCAAAAGTGTGCTAGAAAATCAGTTAGTCAAGTCGCAAAACTAAATCGGAATTTTATTGCGGGAATAAACACCTGCATCACTGAAATTTGAATTTTTAAAGTCAACATGTTTTTTTTTAAAAAATATTCAATCAATATTTTTAAAAGATGAGGGAATCGCTAAAAATACAGGGTTTTGGTGAAATTAGAGATGCAGATATAAATTAGAGATGCATATTCATAAATAAAAAAATTTTTTGAAAAACAAAGGTGTGAGGATGATACGGAAATTGGCAAAAATCAGGCACCCGGATTTAAAAAGATACGGGAATTAGTTAAAATCAGAATTACAGAAATGTCTGATGATGCGGGAATTGGCTAAAATTAAAGATTCGGGAATTCTCAAAGATACGCGCACCTTGACGAATATTCACAGATTCACGAAAATTCAACGCACAAAAGTTTCTAAAGAAGCAGGAATTAGTGGAAATTAAAATTACAGGAGTCGTAGATGATGCGAGAATTGGAGAAAAGTGAAATTACAGGAATTTTAGAAGATGCGGGAATTAGGGAAAATTGAAGTTACAGGAATTGTAGATGATCCGGGAATTAGGGAAAATCGAAGTTACAGGAATCGTAGATGATGCGGGAATTGGAGAAAATTGAAGTTACAGGAATTTTAGAAGGTGCGGGAATTCGGGAAAATTGAAGTTACAGGAACTGTAGATGATTCGGGAATTGGAGAAAATTGAAGTTACAGGAATTGTAGTAGATACGGGAATTCGGGAAAATTGAAGTTACAGGAATTGTAGATGATTCGGGAATTAGGGGGAAAATTGAAGTTACAGGAACTGTAGATGATTCGGGAATTGGAGAAAATTGAAGTTACAGGAATTGTAGTAGATGCGGGAATTCGGGAAAATTGAAGTTACAGGAATTGTAGATGATTCGGGAATTAGGGGGAAAATTGAAGTTACAGGAATCGTAGATGATTCGGAAATTGGAGAAAATTGAAGTTGCAGGAATTGTAGAAGATGCGGGAATTCGGGAAAATTGGAGTTACAGGAACTGTAGATGATCCGGGAATTGGAGAAAATTGAAGTTACAGGAATTGCAGAAGATGCGGGAATTCGGGAAAATTGAAGTTACAGGAATTGTAGATGATTCGGGAATTGATCAAATTTTAAGGAACGGGAATTTTATGAGCAACTTTGAATAATTAATTGAAGATACAAGAATTCATGAAATAATGGTGAGGGATTCCTGCAGATGCGGGAATCAACTAAAATTAAAAGTTCGAGAATTCTTATTTCCCATGATGCGGGAATCGGTGAAAATTAAAGTTATAATGAATTTCCAAAGATGCGGGAATTAATGAAAATTAAAGTTACAATGAAATTCTTTAGATTCGGGAATTAGTGAATATTAAAAGTGTGGCTAAAGATGCGGGAATTACGAAAAAGTCAATGTATCAAGGATTCCTAAAGATACGAATATTAACAAAAATAGGTGCGGGATGGAAGAATTACTGTAAATTAAAGATGCGGGAAAAGGTACCGGAATTCCTGGAGATACAGGATGTTTAGAAAATAAATTAAAGATACAGAATTTGCTGCGGGAAATTAATTAAAATCAAAAGGTTCGAGAATTCTTATTACCGAAGATGCGGGAATCAAAGGAAATTAAAGTTATAATTAATTTCCAAAGATGCGGGAATTAGTAAAAATTAAAGTTTTATTGAATTTTTGAAGATGCAGGAATTACGGAAAATTAAATGAACGCGGATTCCTGAAGATACGGATATTGATAAAAATTACAGGTGCGGGGATCCTAAAGGTAGAGGAATTAAAAGATGCGGGAATTATCGAAATGTAAGTTAATGAAATCAACGATAATAAATAAAACGATATATAATAAAAGGATAATAATAATAAATAAAACGATAATAAATAAAACGATAATAAATAGAACAATAATAAATAAAACGATAATAAATAAAACGATAATAAATAAAACAATAATAAATAAAACAATAATAAATAAAACGATAATAAATAAAACGATAATAAATAAAACGATAATAAATAAAACGATAACAAATAAAACGATAATAAATAAAAAGATAATAAAAAATACAGTAATTCCATAAAAAAAGCAACGGGATCATTAATCCAAAACTACAAATGCTTCCGAAACTAATGAATACCATCTACAAAATTCTTTCAGAATAATTCTACAAATTGGATAGGATCCAGGAAAAGATTAACAAGAGCCTCAGATCAATTTAAGAGGAACTTGCGGAATAATGTACAAGTGCAGGTAACTAACATTTGCCGAGCGATAAGGTTGGGATTTTGCGCCTAGACAAGTTTCCCTAGCAGGGCATCGTCTACATTTTAAACGCCCCTCAACGTGGAACGTCTCAATTACAGCTCCACCTTTTTCAGCGGATTCAATTTACTCGCTCGCTTTCTTCTTCGTAAAAAGAAATCACTTTGATCGAAATACGATCGGATCGTACGTAGCGAAATCAAGAAATCTTTCACGAAGGAAGACTTGGCACGGAATCCTCCGAGAGACTATAAAGCTCCAAGAGGCGCAACCGGGCGTCATGTCTAAATTCTTAAAGTTCCATTACATACCGAGAATTTTAGGAGCGCGTTTCCTCACGTTCAGAAACAATCGCAACTTGGATACGATAATCTTTCTTCTTTTACAATTCTTGTGTGAATTGTCAAATTAGCGTCAAGATGAGGGAGAATTAGGGGAGAACTTTGATGTTTCATTTCGAGGATTGAACTTGGAATTAGCGCTAACTTGGCCTTATCGTGGCACTAACTTGGCTCTATCATGGCGCTAACTTGGCTCTATCATGGCGCTAACTTGGCTCTATCATGGCGCTAACTTGGCTCTATCATGGCGTTAACTTGGCTCTATCATGGCGCTAATTTGGCTCTATCATGGCACTAACTTGGCTCTATCATGGCACTAACTTGTCCCTGACCTGGCGCTACTTCTGCTCTTTTCTAACAATAATTTAGTGCAAACTTGGCGCTGACCTGGCTCTAACCTGGCCCTATTATGGCACTAACCTGGTGTTGACCTGGTACTGCTTTTGTTCTTTCCTAACACTAATTTGACACTAATTTGGCGCTGACCTGGCTCTAACCTGACCCTATTATGGCACTGACCTGGCGCTGTTGTCAAATACTAATTTGACACTAACTTGGCGCTGACTTAGCGCTATTTTTGCTCTTTCCTAACACTAATTTGACGCTAACTTGGCGCTGATCTGGCGCAATCCTGGCGCTACCTTGTCACCATATCAGTGCTAGCTTACATTAAAAATGTCACTTTGCCTTAAGAAAAATTGTTTGCCACCTGAAATATCACAAATAAACCAAAAATCAAAGATTCCTGATATTGCCACAGCAGAGTGTCTACATTTTTTTATAAAATTTCATAAGATTTCCATGATTTCTATGAGAGAAGAAAATTTCCATTATATATTTTAATAATATATTAATGATGTATAGTCTACAATTTATAATTTATAATTTTTTTAATATTTTATAATTTTTCAATATTTTTTAAGAATTAGAATTACATTTAAAATAATCAAGGTTTTCTAATGCTGGCTTATGCAAAATTTATTTTATACAGAATTGAAGTTACTTAAGTTCATCAATTTTAATTTTCAAACTATTTTAAGTTTGAACTGTTTTTAAATATTTTGAACTATTTTTAGATATTTTGAAACATTTTTTAGTACTCTGAAGTATTTTAAATACTTTTAAAATATTTTAAAATCTTTTTATAATGTATTTAATACTTAAAACACTAAAATGTTTTTAAATATTTTGAACCATTTTGAAGTATCTATAAATATTTAAAAGTCCTTTAAAGGTGATATAAAGGATTTTCAAGTATTTTCAAGTAATTTTAGTCGTCATAAATATTTAATTTTAATTAATTAATTAATGTCATTTAGCTTCTGAAATTAATTGTAGTCTTTATAAATATTTTTAAGTAGTTTTTAGTGTTTTTAAAAATATTTAAATATTCTCAAGTAATTGGAAATATTTTAAAGTAATTTTATTTATTTATTTTATAATTATTTTAAGTTATTTTAAGTATTTTAAAGTAGTCAGAAGTTTGTTAAAGTAGTTTTAAGTATTTTTAAATATTTTGAAGCAAGGGAAGTATTCGTAAATACTATAAAGTAAATCTGAGTATTTTTAAATATTTTGAAGTATTTTGAAGTAGTCTTACGCATTTTAAAATAATTTTAAGTATTTTCAAATATTTTAAAGCCATTTTAAGTTCTTTTTAATATTTTGAAGTATTTTAAAATATTTTTAAGCATTGGCGAGTGTTTGGAATTATTTTATAGTTATTTTAAGAATTTTGAAATAATCTGAAATATTTTACACTAGTTTGAAGTATTCTAAAATATTTTGAAGTAAGGGAAGTATTTCGAAATATTTGAAAGTAATTCTGAGCATTTTAAAACATTTTGAAAAATTTTGAATTATTGAGAAGTGTTTGTAAATATTTTAAAGTAATTTTAAATATTTTTAAACATTTTCAAATATTTGGAAATATTTTGTAGTATTTTGAATTATTCTGAAGTTTCAATAATAATAATTTTGAAGTATTTTTAAATATTTTAAAGACATTTTAAGTATTTTAAAATATTTTAAATTATTGTGAATTATTAGGAAATATTTAAAAACGATTTTAAGTATTTTTAAAAATTTGGATGTATTTGGAAGTATTTGGTAATGTTTTAACGTCATTCTAAGTATTTTGAAGTAGTCTTAACTATTTTAAAATACTTTTAAGTATTTTGAAATATTTTAAAGTCATTTTAAGTATTTCTTTAATATTTTGTAGTATTTTAAAATATTTTGAAATATTTTAAAGTATTCCAAAATATTTTAAAATATTCGGAAATATTTGGAAGTATTTTAAAGTAATTCTGAGTATTTTTAAATAATTTTAAGTATTTGGAATCATTTAGAATTATTTTAAAGTTTTTAAAAGTATTTTGAATTATGAGGAATTATTTGAAAATATTTTTAAAGCAATTTCAAGTATTTTTAAATGTTTTTTGGTATTTGGAAGTATTCGATAATATTTTAACTGCGTTTTAAGTATTTTCAAGTAGTTTCAAGTATTTTAAAACAGTTTTAAGTATTTTGAAATATTTGAAGAACATTTTAATTTTTCCTCTTAATACTTTGAAGTTTTTTAAAATATTTTAAAGCATTGGAAAGTGTTTGGAACGATTTTAAATGGTTTTCCATATTTTGCAGTGTTTTGAAGTATTCTAAAATATTTTAAAGTAGTTTTAAGTATTTTGAAGTATTTTAAAATATTTTGAAGCTTTGGGAAGTTTTATAGAACGATTTTATAATAATTTTATATTTCTATATTTATATAAATAATAATTTTAAGTCATTTTAATCTTTTTTTTTTTTTAATATTTTGAAGTATTTTAAAATATTTTTAAGCATTTTGATATATTCTGAAGTTTTTTAAATTAATTTTAAGTAATTTGAAACATTTTAAAGAGATTTCAAGTATTTTTAAACATTTTGAAGTATTTTTTAGTCTTTTTCTGTTAAAAAAAAGTATATTATTAATTTTGCCAAAACTTAATAAACATCATAAAGTAAAGAAACAAAAATTTCATTTTATAAATGAAAATTCCATGAGCTTTCCACGATTCCATAAGAATAATCAAATTCCACGAAAATTCCAGATTTTTCAGAGTTGTAGAAACCCTGCACAGGTTTCTTTTACGTATTAAATCTAAAATACATTATTATTGTTAACAGCACTCCTTCCCCAATCTTTGGGCAATTTGCAAAACCACGAGTCGACCTTGTTCCGTTTTCTTCAGTTCCTTTTTCCCACGAAACTACACCTCCTTTCGGACTCTTTCTCAAAGACCTTTGACATTTTTTTTCGACTCTTGCCTCAAGAGATGGCACTTTAGACTCGAAGGTGTCGAAAATCCCACAGTTAAATAGAATCTCAGCTTTCTTTTAGTGGCAACAACTTTTCCATTTCGCTCCTTTTCATATTTCCTTTATGGCCAGGAACAAAGGAGCAGAAATATTTTCAGACACAAACAACTTGTTTCATGTTCGACTTTGAGCGGGATGAAACGGCACCTCGATTGGATTTGAGAAAACAAAAATAAATATCGACAGAGAAAGACTGGATGAGAGAAGCTCTGAGAACCTTTTCCTCTTTGATGTCGTCGCTCCGCTTTTCTGTTCATCCAGCGTGTTTTCACTCTGTTCCGTCTCTCTGAAAATTCGAGCATTTTTCAAAGTCTACTGTAGACCCACAATCGCTTATTGTAGAATATCCAAAATGTCTAAAAATAATCATTTTTGGACTGCAGCTCGTCCACTTTTTTTGTTTAATACAAAATCCGTGTATGATTTATGAAAAAATGAAAAATAAAATGAAAATCGTTGAAAGAAAAAGAAATTGCAAAAACTATCTGAAGCGCCCGCGCGCCTTTTTCAATTTTTAAAAACAACGCCCAAAATTATAGCGCTTCAATATATTTTTGAGAAAATACCCAAAATTGAGACTCGAACAAGAAATTTTTTTGTTACATTCTCATCTATAATAAATAATAAATAAATAAAAAAATAAAAATAAATAAATAAAAGACAATAATAAATCAAAAGAATAATAATAAGAAAGTATTTTTGAATCCAAAAATTCGGAAGACAAAAATTTGGAATACAAATGAAAACAACTTTTAATGGTAAAAAAAATGAGTAAAATTTCTCGGGAAAAGAAAAGGGGTTGGATAAAAAAGGGGTGAGAATGGACGTGAAGAAAGAACTCGAAAAGAAAAAAGGCATGTATCTCATTGACTCGAATCTAAAATACGCAGTCAAGAGAGGTTTAAGTGCATTTGAGTGCAGTTCTTCAAAGCGAATGTACCGGCGCGTTAATCGAGTGTACATACTCGCAAGGATAACCCTTTTTTGCACTGACCCCATTAGACGCCACTGTAAATGCAGCTGCACCTGCATTATTACTCAGCCTACCTTTTCCGACCAGATCGCGCTCAAAGATCACAACTCTTTCCATTTTACTAGTACCTAATTGTCCACATAAAATCTAATAAACATCTTATTATCCACGCTTTTGGCTTGTAATGATTTTATCGGAAAGATGGACTTTTTGGAATTCACCATATTCAGAAAGAAAATGGTCTCAAAAGAGGCAAAAAATTTGGAGTAGCTTATTTTTCAAAATTTTGGTCTAGCTACTTTCCCAAGATTGGTCTAGCTACTCTCCCAAAATTAAGAAGTATCTACTCTCCCTAATTTTGGTCTAGCTACTTTCCCAAGTTTGGTCTAGCTACTCTCCCAAAATTTTAGTCCAGCTACTTTCCCAAGTTTGGTCTAGCTGCTCTCCCAAAATTTAGAACTAGCTACTCTCCTTAAATTTAGGTCTAGCTACTTTCCCAAGTTTGGTCTAGCTACTCTCCCAAAATTAAGAAGTACCTCCTATCCTTAAAGTTAGGTCTAGCTACTCTCCTAGAATTTTGGTCTAGCTACTTTCCCAAGTTTTGTCTAGCTACTCTTCCAAAATTTTGATCTAGCTACTTTCCCAAGTTTGGTCAAGCTACTCTCCCCAAATTTAGGTCTAGCTACTTTCCCAAGTTTGGTCAAGCTACTCTCCCCAAATTTAGGTCTAGCTACTTTCCCAAGTTTGGTCTAGCTACTCTCCCAAAATTTTGATCTAACTACTTTCGCAAGTTTGGTCTAGCTACTCTCCCAAAATTAAGAAGTAGCTACTCTCCCAAAATTTTGGTCTAGCTACTTTCCCAAGTTTGGTCTAGCTACTTTCCCAAAATTTAGAACTAGCTACTGTCCCTAAATTTAGGTTTAGCTACTTTTCCAAGTTTGGTCTAGCTACTCTCCCAAAATTAAGAAGTAGCTACTCTCCCTAAAGTTGGGTCTAGCTACTCTCCCAAAATTTAGAACTAGCTACTCTCCCTAAATTTAGGTCTAGCTGCTCTCCCAAAATTAAGAAGTAGCTACTCTCCCTAAAGTTAGGTCTAGCTACTCTCCAAACATTTTGGTCTAGCTACTCTCCTAAAATTAAGAAGTATCTACTCTCCCACAATTTTGGTCCAGCTACTTTCCCAAGTTTGGTCTAGCTGCTCTTCAAAAATTTAGAACTAGCTACTCTTCTTAAATTTAGGTCTAGCTATTGTACCAGAATTAAGAGGAACTGCTCTCCCTAAATTTAGGTCTAGCTACTTTCCCAAGTTTGGTTTCGCTATTCTCCCAAAATTAAGAAGTAGCTACTCTCCCTAAAGTTAGGACTAACTACTCTCCCAAAATTTTGGTCTAGCTACTTCCCACAAATTTAGATCCAGTGGCTTTCCAGGGGTCTCTACCTTCCCAAAATTTGGATCTAGCAACTTCCCACAAATTTGGGTCTAGCGACTTTCCAAAAATTTATCCTAGCTACCTTGCCAAAATTTGGTTCTATCAGCTTTCCAAAAATTTGGCTCTAGTGACTCTCTTAAAAGTGTGGTCTAGCAGCTTTCCCAAAATTTGGAACTAGCTACTTCCCTAAGTTTGGTCTGCCTACTATCCCAAAAGTTTCGTCTAGCTCTTTTGGGAAGGTATACCTTCCCAAAATTTTGGTCTAGAGACTTTCTAGAAGTTTTTGTCTAGCGGCTTTTCCGAAATTTGGGTCAAGTTAGTTACCAAAATTTAGAACTAGTTACATTCCCAAGTTTGACCTAGCAACTCTCCCTAAAGTTTGGTCTAGCTGCTCTCCCAAAATTTTGGTATAGCTACTTTCCCAAGTTTGGTCTAGTTACCTTCCCAAAATTTGGGTCTAGCAACTTTCCAAAATTTGAGTCTAGCCACTTTCCCAGAATTTGAATATAGCGGCTTTCCAGAAATTTAGGTCCAGCTACTTTCTAAAAATTTGAGTCTAGCGGCTTTCCCAAAATTTAGGTCTCTACCTTCATAAAATTTGGATCTAGCTACTTTTCCAAATTTGGTGTAGCTACCTTCCTAAATTTTGGGTCTAGAAATTTTTCAAAAATGGATGTATTGCAGCTTTACCGAAATTTTGGTCTAGCTACCTTCCCAAAATTTGGGTCTGGCGACATTCCAAAAATTTGGCTCCAGCGGCTCTCCCAAAAGTGTGGTCTAGCTAGTTTCCTAAAATTTGGAACTAGCTACTTCCCCAAGTTTTTTTAGCACTGCTTTTTTAGAAATTAGATCTCTCTGCTCTCCTAAAAATTTGGGAACGCTGCTTTTCTAAAAATTTGGGAATGTTGCTTTTCTAAAAATTTGGAAACGCTGCTCTTCCATAAATTGTATAGGCGCGCTTTCATAAAGTTTTAACTTATGCTCTCTCAAATTTTTGGGCATGCAACTGTCCCAAAATAGACACAAAACTAAAAAAGTGATTATTTATTGACTATTTTTTTTTGTTTTTGCTTTATTTGTATTTATTTTTTTTTTATTTTTTTTTTTTTTTTATTTACATTCACAAAAAGAATGTTTATTGACAAAAATTTTTTTGATCCCATTTTTGCACGGACGAAAAAACTTAAAATGAATTCGATGTTAATTTTCAATTTTCGTCCGACCTTGGCACTCATGCGCGAATTACATCACACAAATTAAAACCAACTTTATCTTTCTTTTATCCAGACTCTACTATTGCAATCATAAAAATACAATTTTCTCTGACTGCCTTCATTTAATTTTTGTGTGACGCATTAGCGTCATTCAGTCGATAATTTTGGAATGAGCGATACAAGGTAAAAAAGTCGAGAGACGGAGAGCTGAAAAGAGAGAAATAAAAAGTATGTGCTGCTGAAGAGATTACACGGGCAGCCTTTTAAAAGTATTTCACGTGTCGAGAATGCCAAGAGAATGTGTGAATAAAACGGAGACATGAAAATGTCCTTCTTTTTTCCTGCCAAGTGAAAAGGGTTCAAGAGTAAAATCAGAGGTGAAAATGAACTATTTCTAAACTGAATTTTAATTTCTCACCCTTTACTTAGAAAGTTACTTTACAAAGTTCAATCTTCAGCTTTTACTTTTAAGCATTAAAATTTATGGCTTTTTAACTTATTAATGCCCAAATGGACGGACTTTACATTCTTTCTTCAAAGATTCATCATGGTGGGTTTAAAAATGACGGTTAAGGCAAGAGAGAAGGAGAAATAAAAAGAAAAAGAGAAAAAAGTATGAAAAAGAGAGGAAAAGAGAGAAGAAGAGAGAAGAAAATGGATAAAGAGACAGAAGAAGAGAATGAAAGAGAGATAAAGAAACAGAAGAGAGAAAAAGAAAGAAGAAAATGGAAAAAGAGAGACAAAAAGACAGAAAAAGAGAGAACAAGATGGAAAAAGATGGAAAAAGACAGAGAAAGAGATAGAAAAAGAGAGAAAAAAGAAAAAGAGAGAAAAAAATGAAAAGAGAGCGAAAGAAAGAGATAGAGACAGAAAAAGAGACAAAAAGGAAAGAAAAAGAGAGAAAAGGAGAACAAGAGAGAGGAAAAAAGAGGAAAACAAGGAAAAAGAGGAAAAGAGAGGAAAAGAAAGAAATAGATAGAAGAAAATATCAAAAGAGAGAGAGATAAGGAGACAGAAGAAAAGAGAGTAAATGGGCGAAATGGAGAATAAAATATAGAAAGTGAGAGAACGAAATGGAAAAAGAAAGAGAATAAAAAGCGAGAAAGGAAGAGAAAAAGAAAATATTCTTTTAAAATAATAGTCGGCAATTATCCACAGTCGATAATTAAAAAGAGTCGGTAAATATTAACAGTAGGTAATTATCAGCAGTCGGGAAGTCATTTGACATATTTTTTCATTAGAAATAGTGTTTTCTGCATCGAATATTTACTTGCTGCACTCTATTGTTGAAATAATAGTCGACAATCATCGTGTCGGTAAATATCTACAGTTGATAATGATTCATCGTCGCGTCGGTAATTAATTACAGTCGATAAATTGCAATAGTATCTAATTACAAACAGTTGTCAAGCACCCATCGTCTCTTCATTACTTCACTGCAGTCGATAATTACAGTTAATCAGAAATTATCTACTGTCGGTAAGTCTTTTGGCCGCATTTTATTTTCATGTAATTTCTATTTAAAAAAATAATTGCCAATTATCCGCAATCCAAAAAGTAACCAGAATCGGTAAATATCGACAGTCGATAAATATCGAATCGTAACAATCAGCAGTCGGTAATTATCTACAATCGGTAAGTCATTTACAATATTTTTTCATTTGACGTAGTTTTTATATAAACGAATTTTTATTTAGTGCAATTTTCTGTTCAAATAATAATCACTTACTCATCTTTGTGTGGGTAATTATGTCGTTAAACATCAACAGTCGATAATAATCTACCGTTGCGTCGGTAATTAATTACAATCGACAAATCTCAACACTCCCTTGTTGGTAATTAACTCCAGAAAGTAATTATTTCTAATCGGTATTTATTTCTAATCGGTATCTATTTCTAATCGGTAATTATTTTCAATCTGTAATTATTTACAGTCGGTAATTACTTTCAATGAATAATTATCGACAGTCGGTAAGTCTTCAGACCCTATTTTAATTTGGTTTTATTAATCAAATTATTTATTTATTTAAACAAACATTTCATTTAAACAACTTTCTATTCGTTGTAGTTTTCTTTTGTAATAATCGTAGGTCTTTTATTGGAATAATAGTTGGTAATCATTAATCGTCGTGTTGGTAATTCAGTTGACAAATATTATCGGTTATTCATTGCATATAATCAATAATCACCCACCTTTGCGTGGAAAATAACTTCAGTCGATAGATACATATAGTCGGCAATCAGTTACAATCGGTAATTATCTACAGTTGGTAATTATCTACAGTAGGTAATTATCCACCCTAGCTTTTTCACATAATAGTCGATAATTCCACATCGCGTGCCCGGTACTTGACTACAGTCGGTAAATATAGTTTGCAAGTATCTACAGCCGGTAATTGTCTACAGTCGGTAATTGTCTACATTCGGTAATTGTCTACAGTCGGTAATTATCTAAGTCGGTAATAATCCACCCTAGTGCCTTTGACATAATAGTCGGCAATTACACACCGTGGCGCCGATACTCGATTATAGTCGGTAAATAGTCAACAGTTATCTACAGTCGGTCATTACCTACGGTCGGTAAATGCCTACAGTCGGTAATTACCTACTGTCGGTAAATTTTCCATTCGAACTTGCCCACTGTATAGAATTTTACGAAATTTGATGCAGATTGGGACAAAGAACATTTCCGGTCATTCGGAAAGCTGAGAATTGCGTAATTTAAGTCCTTCCCGATCCATATAAAATGAAAAATAGCGGCCAATACGAATGTTAAAATAAAAAAATATTAAAATATGAGGAATTCCTTTTTTTCAGCGGCATAAAAAAATAAGCCCTCCACTGCTCAGTCCCAGAATAAAATTATATTCGTTTATTCTTTTGTGGTGGCATTGTTCGAGGCAGGGAAATAAATTTCCTTGATTGTGGGATTTTTTTCAGCTAGAAATTGGAAGTGAGGTTTCTGTCTTGGGAGAAAGAATACTCGACTGTTGAGATCGGAAAGCATTTCAACTTGAAGAGGCCGACTATAGCCAGAGGAAGGTACCAGATGCTTTGTGCCTGCGGATAACAGGTACAGACCTGCGTGCGTTTATACCTGCACTCTATATCTATATATAGAGATGTACGAATGTATAGTTGTACGCTACAGATGGGAAATTGCCGACCCTGATCCTTCGAAGGCCTCAAAAGAGGACTATTAAATCTATAGGCTGACGGTGGTCGTTACATACTTCAGAACCAAGTCACAGCACACACGAAATTTTAAATTGCTCAAAGAAAGTCGCGCTCGCTAACGATCACTCTCAATTCTTCAAGCATGAATCATTATAATAAAAGATTTCAACCTTTTTTTATTCAAAAACTCTACATCTGAATATTCTTCACTTCCGCTACAATAACAATCCACTTTTTACACACATATTTTTTTGTTTACACATTTTTTTTAAATTTTATTTAAAATTGTTTTTAAAATTCTTTGACGTCAAATAACTGCTATAAAATTTTTTCAATTTTTCTTTTTTTATCAGAACCCGACATTTTTATTATTAAATCCTTGATAGTTGTTTTAAAATAAAATCTCACATTGCTTGAATCGTCAATCTTTTATATTTTTTTTATTTATTAGACTCATGATTACAAAAGCTTTCATAAAAATTTTTTTAGGACAAAATGCTTTCAAAAAAATATTTTTGAACTACAAAAAGTTTTCATGAAATTTTTTTTGAGTTCAAAAAGCTTTCTAAAAATTGTTTTTTGAGTAGAAAAAGTTTTTATACAAATTTTTTGAGTACAAAAAGCTTCCATAAAAATATTTTTGAGTAGAAAAAGTTTTCATACAAATTTTTTTGAGTTCAAAGAGCTTTCACAAAATTTTGCTGAGGACAAAAAGCTTTCGTAAAATTTTTTCTGAGTACAAAAATCGGATATTTTTGTGTACAAAATTTTTTTAAAAAATTTGTTGAGTGTGTACTTCCAGGTACACACCTTACAAGTTTCTTATCCGTTTCTTCTTTCAGTACCTAATAAAAATTTTCGTTGAGTGCATGATATAATATTTTCTTAAAGTATCTAATAAAAATATTCCACTTTGTTTTCAGAACTTACAAAATGTATTTTAAAAATGGTGTTTTTGAGTAATATCAAATTTTGTCGAGCGTCTGTTAAAAAAAATTTTTTAAAAAGTTCATGAGTAAAGTTACAGTTGTTTTTACTACTTAGTAAGAAAAAACGCTTTTTATTAAGCACTCGAAAAAGAATTTTATTTTCCAAAAAATTTTTTTTCCTATGTAACAAAAAATTGTAACTCAAATTATAATTTCAATTTTATTTTTTTAAATTGTTCTTTTTAGAGTTTTAGTAATATTGTATTAAATTTCATTTTCAATAGTCCAATTTAAAAAATTTCGTTTTTAATATCATAAATTGTAAATTTCATCTTCAATAGAATAATTTTTTCAATTTCATTTTTAACAGAATAATTTTCTAATAAAAATACATACTTTTAAAAGAAACGTGTACACTTTTATTTAGATAATTCTTTTAAAAATTTGGTACACGGATTTAGATACCAATAAACAATTAATCATAGCAAATATATCAAATTTCATCAAAATCGGTCGATGGATTTTCGAGATTGTTTCCAAATTTTTGTTTTGCTTTTTCTATGATAATGTAAAATGTTAAATTAAAAGATATAGAATTATTAAAATTAGGATAAAAAGAATAATTAAATAAACAATACGACCGAATAATTTTATAATAAAAAATATGAAAAAACAAACAAAAATAATCGACCGTAAAAAGTCTAACAGAGTTAAAGAAAAGTGCCTCTGGACAAATGATTTTATAATTTACCAATTTTAACCTAAAATATTAATAAATCGGATTGAAGCCATTCACGGAAAATATAAAAGTACGCGCTTTTTTCTCTATAATAAAAAAAAGAGAAAAGAATTAATAACAATATTTTATCTGCAATGTGGAAAACACGAGACAAATCTGCTAAAATAGTGGTCTGTATTTATTTTTATTTGCGTGTTTAAAATATAAATTTTGCAAACGAGAAGAATTTTTGTTCACGTCTTCCATCAGATTTAAAAAAAAATTTAAATTGGAAATAATTTTTGAAGAAAAAAATTCGACTGAATTCTTGCTTTAATGAAAAATAAATGCTCAAAATACGTAAAACGATTTTACTTACTGACACCCAATTATTTGATTTAAAAAATAATAAATAAAAATTTTTATATTTCACAATTGCCCTCTATGTAAATTTTTATCAACGGCAACTAATGATTTTCTTGCTCAATAATGAGTTTTTGAAAAAAAAATTGATTGATAAAAAATAAAAGGACAAACTAATATTAAATTTTCTTATCATACATTTTTTAAAGGAACATATTTACCGTGAATAGAGCATTCTTTTATACACGTTCAGAATTGCCATTTTTGTCAATAATTTATTATTGGTGCTTGAAACAAGAGTAAAGCATTTTTCAATACATCTCAAATTAAAATTTCTTCTCGCTTATTTCTTGTGCAAAAGTTCGTTTAAAAAGCTCCAAGAAAAGCAAGGGCAGGCATTTACAAACAATAAGGGACAATAAAACTAACGCTACGCTTCGTGTTGAAAAGATCGTGTTTAGTAATTCTAGAGCCTTGCATGTCTTGAGTCTGTGTAGACTTTTTGTGCTCCAATTTTAATAAAATGCACGCTGCCTGTGCTGGGGGAGAAAATAATTATGAGGCTGAAAGATAATAAAGAGAACACGAGTGAAAATCGATAAAATAGGTTTGAAATTGTTCTTAAAACACCGTGCCTTGTTAGCGCCATGATACAACCAAGGTGGCGCCGAAGTAGCGCCAAAGGAGCAACCAATCGCACCAAGGAAGCGCTAATGAAGCGCCATATTAGCGCCAAAATAGCGCCCTAGTATTGCAAAAGTTGCGTTCTCATAGCGCCAAGGAAGCGCTATATTAACGCCTTATTAGCGCTACAATAGTCCCTTAATAGCGCAAAAGTAGCGCCATAATCGCGCCAAAGAAGCACCATTATAGCGCCAAAGAAGCTCCATTATAGCGCCAAAGTAGTTCCTTATTAACGTCAAATTAGCGCCACAATAGCGCCGAAGTAGTGCCCTAATAGCACCAAAATAGCGCAAAAGTAGCGCCCTAATCGCGCCAAGGAAGTGCCATAACAGTGCCAAACAGGCGCCATAATAGCGCCAAATTAGTCCCCTAATAGCACCATAATAGCGAACTAGTATTGCAAAAGTAGCGTCCTCATAGCGCCATAATAGTGCCATACTAGCGCCTAATTAGTTCCCTAATAGCGCAAAAGTAGCGCCTTAATCGCGCCAAAGAAGCATCATTATAGCGCAAATGAAGCGCCATATTAGCGCCAAAGTAGTTTCCAAATAGCTCCAAATTAGCGCCACAATAGCGCCGAAGTAGTGCCCTAATAGCGCAAAAGTAGCGCCCTAATCGCGCTAAAGAAGCACCATTAAAGCGTCATATTAGCGCCAAAGTAGTTCCCAAATAGCGCCGAAGTAGTGCCCTAATAGCGCCAAAGTAGCGCAAGATTAGCGCCCTAATCGCGCCAATGAAGCGCCATAATAGTGTCAGACAGGCTATATAATAGTGTCAAATTAGCCCCCTAATAGCGCCCTAGTATTGCAAAAGTGGCGTCTTCATAGCGCCATAATAGTGCCATACTAGCGCCTAATTAGTTCCCTAATAGCGCAAAAGTAGCGCCTTAATCGCGCCAAAGAAGCACCATTATAGCGCCAATGAAACGTCACATTAGCGCCAAAGTAGTTCCCAAATAGCGCCAAGTTAGCGCCACAATAGAACCGAAGTAGTGCCCTAATAACGCAAAAGTAGCGACCTAATCGAGCCAAAGAAGCACCATTATAGCGCCAATGAAACGCCACATTAGCGCCAAAGTAGTTCCCAAATAGCGCCAAGTTAGCGCCACAATAGCGCCAAAATAAAAGTAATCGTAAACATCAAAGGCAAATATTTAATTACATTCATTTTCCAAAAGATTAAAAAAATCATACATAAAATCAGAATTGAAATTGAAAAATAATTTTAACCTTATTAGCCCAAGAATAGAATTATTTCTTTAGAGCAGGTCTAGCACTACATCATTCGACTCGAATAAGAGAATCCTTTGTTTGGCTAACAGATCACATGTACTATACAAACAACAACAGAGTCGACAATCCCTGTTTGAATTGAATCGGGAAAATAAGGATTCAAAGCTAACTGAAGAAGTTTTCAAGAACCCCATTATTAGAGAATGACACTGTGAGTCAATAACCTCAAAAAAAATAATATGATCAAGCCTAAAGTGTTGTTACTACAAATTTTATTTTTATAAATAATATTATTGTGTTACGAACACGACGTGCATTCATAAATAGTTTATTTTCAAACGAATCCTAGTCTACCAAACGAATATTGAAAACAAGCAGCTGTAAACTCGATCACAATACGCTTAAGTGTATTCTGCACATGCGCAGAAGTGAATATTTATGCGCAGAAGTGAATATTCATGCGCAGAAGTGAATATTCTGCGCATGCGCAGTATTTTGTGACAAGTGCTACCAACTTGGAAGTAAGAGTGCGTCCTCATTTGCAAACAGGAACACAAGCGCGCAGGTATTAAGTTGGCAATACTTCTGCGCATGCGCCAACATTGTTAAGCATACTTTGAGTGAATTTACACCGGCATTCACTTACCAGCTCACGACACTTATTGAAATTAAGTTAAAATTTTAACGACAATGAAACATTTTAATTCTTTATAATTCGTAATTCTTTGTAATTACGATCATGTTAAAAAATGAGTATAATAATAAATCGTGTCCTATTATTAATAAAACGTAATATTAATTAAAAAAATAAAATGTTATATCATTAAAATATTTACCGTACATAAAATTCCACCCAAGTTTTATGTACAAACAGGAAGAGCAAAAAAGCGTTTCCGGTCTTAGAATTTCGTAACGTCGTACATATTTTACAACGGCAGTTATGAATCACCCTGTATTTTGTACAGGGTGAGTCAATTTTTTTTCGATTTAAAAAAGCCGGAAAAATACTGCGAATAAAAATGGTGAGTGTAAAACAGTAGAATAAAAAAGGGTAGTAGATGAAGTAAATAGGCTACGAAAAAATCAATAAAATGGTAAACAACTTTAATGGAGCTGATTTCAATTGGCGGGGAAAATGGTTTTCAGATGAAAAAGAGATTTTTTTGGATTTGAATGAGCAATTTTAAAGTTCAATTAAAAGCGTCAAATAAAAGGGAGTTTATTTAAAAATCTATAGTTCAGGGACGATAATCTGGCCTATGACAGGTTAGGACCTAGGATTCGTTTCCAGAGCGTGTCAGCTGCTGAGCACTATTGGCCAATCCCTACTCTGGCATATTTATGCCCCATTCTCCTTTCGAAACCGATGAATGTTGCCGATACAAAAGGGCTTTCTAAACCAGACACCTTTTTTCCCGGAAAGACTGAAAATTTAAACCACCACCGAGAGAGAGAGAGAGAGAATGAGAAAAAGGACAGAAAGAAAGACAAACAGAGAGGGAAAGAAAGAAAAGGAGAGAGAGAAAGATAGGGAAAGAAATCTAGCGAAAGAAAAAAATGAGAAGGATAGAAATAAAGAGAAATAGATGTAGAAGAGAAAAAGAGAGAGATAATAGAGAGAAAGAATGAGAAGGATAGAAAAAAAGGGTAAGAGAGAGAAAGATAAACTAGTGGAAAATTATCTTCATTTATGAACATTTTGATTCCTCATAGATTTAATTGTTATTAACTCGTATCAATTTTCTGTAAAAAAATATATACTTTATATAGCTCAATCAATTCGTTTTTCATTCTAGAAGATTTTTTCCAAAGGAACTATTGGTTAAAAATAACAATTTAAAAAGCTACATAAAAAAAGCAAATTTAAATGTCAAAAATTTGACAAAATTGTCATTTATTCTATCCATTTTTTGTAAAATTTATACTTTAATTAGCTCAACCGAATTCGCTTTTCAATGCAGAAGATTTTTGCCAAAGGAACTATTGCTAAAAAATAACAATTTTAAAAGTTACTTAAAAAATGCAATTACAAATGTAAAAAATGTTAAAAAATGGTCATTAAATTTATCAATTCTTGGTCAAATATATACTTTATGCAGGTCAATTGATTAGTTTTTTAAATGTAGAAAATTTTTTCAAAAGTAACTATAGTTAAAAAAATAAAATTTTAAGCGTTATGTTAAAAAATCGATTTTTCAATATCAACAATTAGACAAAATTGTTATTTACTCTATCAATTCTCGATCAAGTATAAATTTTATATAAGTCTATCGATTCAGCTCGACACAAAGAATATGATTTTTTTATTGCTGAATTTAAATTTTCATTAGGGAAAACATTTTCTTTAAAAAACCGTATTTTTTGAAGCAAATACAATTTCAAAATGTTTTTTATTGATTATTTTTATAATTCCTTGTGTCTGTTTCTTGATTATTATGAGTGTAAAAACTGTGCCAAATTTCATTATAATCGGTCCAAGCGTTCTCAAGATAGAGAGTCCACAAAAAAACGAACACACACACAAACACACATACGTCTGGACATTTACTTCAAACTTTGAATTTAAGCTTATTAGGTCACATTAAGTCGATTTTGTTAAAATTCATATTGATCCAGAGAAGTGTAGTGTTTCTAATATGAATAAACTTTTGGTATTTCTTATACTTATTTGAATAAAAAAAAGGAAAATTCACAAAAAATTTCAGGAACACAGTCAAATTTGCAAATACGTGAGACATGATTTTTCTTTTAAAAAAATGAAAATGGATGCACAATTTTTGATAAAATTCATATTGTTCCAGAGAAGTGTAGTGTTTCTAATATAAATAAAATTTTAACTTTTCTTATACTTATTTGACCAAAAAAAGGAAAATTAAAAAAAAATTTCAGGAACACAGTTAAATTTGCAAATACGTGAGACATGATTCTTTTTTTAAT
>WNHD01001672.1:0-19589 GCA_011057455.1 Ganaspis sp. Gsp50 | reverse complement strand
TTGGAAATATTTTAAAGTAATTTTAAGTATTTATAAATATTTTGAAGTATTTTAAAGTCCGTTCTTATTTTCTAAATATATCTTTAAAATATTTCAAAACCTTTTTATAAATTATTTAACACTTAAAATACTATTAGTTTTAAAAAATTAGAATTATTTTGAAGTATCTTTGAATATTTTGAAGTATTTTAAAATAATTTTAAGTATTTTTAAATATTTTTAAATATTTTGAAGTATTTTGAAGTGGTTTTAAATCTTTTTAAGTGTTGTTAAATATTTTAAGGTATCTGGAAGTATTTGAAAATATTTTAAAGTATTTTAAAGTAGTCTGAAGGATTTTAAAGTAGCTTTAAGTATTTTTAAAATTTTTGCAGTATTTTTAAATATTTGGAGTATTTTGAAGTACTCTACAGAATTATTGTTGAGAAATTATTAAAAAAAATCTTATTGAAATTTAGGGGAAAAGGGGGAAAAATATTTGATTTTAGGTGTTTTAGGGAATTTTCTTTAAAAAAAGAGGGAAAAAAGGGGATTAAGTAAAAAAGGGGACGAACTGTGATCCCTGTTGATATTTATCATTACTGACATTATGATCATTATTGACATACTCTCAGAAAAAATAAAAGTACGAAGAAAAGAAGAAAAATACTAACTATTATTGATGAAAAAAAGTAAAGTGTGGAAAAAGAGCCCTTGGCCTCTCTCTGAGTTGTGAATATTCTTTTAAAGAGAAATGGAAGCGTTATCTGAGAGGACTGGTTCGGCCACGTATAGACTCATATATGAGGAGCTTGAGAACGTGTCAACGGCTCGAAAAGCGGCACGATGCGATAAGAAGGAAGTCGACAGTGTCTGCGAAGATGGAAGAAAGCTAGTGCGGAAAAGCTTCACTCAAAATTGTCTTCCATTCTGTGAGCGAACCTCCATCCATCTGACACCGATTTTCTCGACATTTTTCCCGATCGAGTTTTCCGATAAGCGCAGGAATAACGCTGTCACCACTGATTCTACCACCGACTAAATCTTTCACCTCAAACGGCTATTTTCCTCAAACTCTGGCAAATATTCTTTTCACAATTCAAAGCCTCCAATATCACAACAAAAATCTCTATTATTCGATCGAGAAAAGTCCGACAAAAAATGTCTTTTTTTAAACAAGAATTTTCAATATTCATTTGTGTGCAAAAAGTGGCAGAACATATCGAAAAACGGTATCTGAAGAGGGAGAGTAATTACATAACAATTTTATATACTTATAACGAAATAGCAATTAATCACAAAAGTAACAATCGCAAAAGTAGCAATTAATAACAAAAATGACAATAACAACTAATAACAATAACAGCGGTTCTTTTCTACCAATTAGCAGTCAAACAGTTGAAGCTTAAAATTCAGGAAGATGTGGGAAGTGAGCTTCAGCCAGGAGTGAAAGACACGAGCGACCTGCTTTTGACGGTCGTTTAGTTCGAAACCCGCCTGGCTGTCCTGTACAATTCGGTGGGATTGCCTCGTCTTCAAGTCCAAGTCGACAGTGTCGGTCTGTAGTCGACGCTTTTACTCTCTTACTCTGACAGAAACACAAGACTCAAGGAAGGCTTCGAGTCGCTTTCAGAGAACGATAAAGTGCCACCTAACTGGCTGCCAAGCTCGCAGTCCACCAAGATGCTCCGAGTACTGAGAGAGCGAAAGCCAGTCAAACACGAGACGAGACAAAAAAACGAGAATTAAATTGCACAACCCAAGAAAACGCACAAGAAAGGTTTTTAAAACTGAAACTGAACGGCAAACTAGTTGCGGCAAAAATTAGCTTAAATGTTAGACGAGTTTGTGGTACTTTCTTTTTACACTGTGTAATGATCGATAATTGTAAATTCTCAGAGGCAGTAGTGTCGTTTCATGTTTGTGGAAATGTTGCTTATTCGAACAAAAGAACATACGAATGAAGGGTGTTGTGTTGCAACCTTTAATTTAAATTTGTTTGATATTTGATTAGAATTTATTGATTTCGAGTCCCGCAAAATCACGCATGGAATTAGTTTTCTAAAACTCGAAATAGTCACTTTTTTAATTTTCTATTTCTATAATCTTCTCGTGTTCGCGTTAGGCACGTTTTTGAGTTTTGTATTCATTTAGTTTTAGTACTTTACAATTGCCAGATGAAAGTAATTCGAAATATTTTGTGTGTTTATATCTGCAAACTGCGTCTTTTTTGCTTAAAAGACTATTACAAGCCTAAACCATAAAATAAATTCGATGATTTTTGAATCGCAAGGCCAAAACTAAACATCGTCAAGGTATTAAAATCCTAAAGTCTTTTAAAGCAATTTATGAACTCGTTGTAAATCAGGACTACGTCTCCGCTAAAAGGTACAATCTTAATGACCTCAAATTGTCACTGCCTAGGTACCTAACCAATACTTCTGTAATTTCACATGAACATCTCCCACTTAGTATTTTTCGAAAATCTATCATAAAGCGAAAAATTTAGGTATAGTTTTTCCTTTCTCACGCCTACCACATCGTCTCTAGCAAAGATCAGAATAAACTCAACTTGCGAATAGAGAAGATCACTCTCGAAGATCTTTCTCTATATTTAACACTTTTTTATTTTAATGTACGTTATAAGTCGCGAAATATTGTATTTCATTTTTCACTTATTTAAATATACTTTGAATTATACTATAAGGTATATATTGTGTTTTTACTGAACTTTCTCTCACCTTATAAATTACACAAAAAGACAATTTTATACTTCTGATTAATTAATGCTCCTATATTTTAATTAATGCAGAACCATGTGTTAAAATAAACCCATGGAATTAACACTATTCATCAATTCAGAATGTAAAATCAACGGCCGAATATTTTGTAAATACTATTCATCAATTCAAAATGTAAAATCAAGTCTTTTCTGATTTAAAATCAGTATTGTTTCTTTCCCCGACGCTATCTGCAATTATTATAAGTCCAGTAAATTGTTTACAAATCGTCAACGAAAAATTCTTCCGAGTAAGAAAAAAATATTGGACCTAAAGTGCATCTTGAATTATCAGTATCAGATATCAGTGGAACCAAGTTTTAAAATTGGAAGATCGTTTTCGCTTGTCGGATTAAGACTCGCTGGATAAAAGATCTGAGAATCTTTACGAAAATACAAGACACCTAATTCGATATGCTTTGATTTTGTATTTCTCCACAGTGGAACTAAGTGATTAAAAAAAATCCATAGAAATAATTCTTTTACGAAAGAAAAAGCTTTGCTTTTCTCTTGACGAAGGCAACTTACAAATATTAGAAATTAACGTTTCGAGGCATATAGTCTGACTCAAGATTGTGATTAATAGGAAGGCGTGAACAGTAAACGGCAAAATGGCGAATTAGCGTCAAATTAATGTTCGCCTGGTATGTTACTTGGTTTAACATATCGCAATGACGATTTTCAAGACACATAATGACCACGGGTAATCAGTCAGGCATTACCAATTAAAATTTTGATTTACGGGAAATCGGCACTGTTGCTGATTTATGTTAAAGTGCGGCTAGTAGTAAAGACACCAAAGCTGTAAACGCTAAACTCAGAATACCACGGGATCATCGTAATTAAACATTGTTTAGTGCTTGACACCAGAGACAGCGACCTTGTATAAATATATCAAATAGCACGGATTATTACGCCGATTGTGAAATGAATCCTTTTCAGGTTAACGACACATCATCGATTTATATGTTATTTCTATTTTTTCAATTAAGCAGACATTACCAGCCTTTTTATTATCAAGATTTAAAACACAAGGACATCGTCTATTTTATTATCGAGAGGGTTTCGTGAGAATAACAAGAAAAGAGAAAGGAAACTTTTTCAATAAAGGTATGAATAAAAATTGGGAAAAAGGGATGAGTCTTGTTTTGCAAAAAGAGAAAGCCAGATTGATACAGATATAATATTTATGCAAATATGAGCTCGTCCAATCAGCGCCAAGAATTATTATGCAAAGGAGATAAAAGCTGAAAGTCGAAATCAAGTTGCAGAAACCGAAAAATGCATCAATCCCACGATAATGTTGGATAACATGTTTCGACCCTACTTAAAGTAAAAGACTGAGGCTGATAGACTCTGATAAGTTGCTGGAAGAATATTTAAGTTGCAGAAGTGATAAATACATTTATTATAAGAGTAAAATGAATATTAAGGAAAAGTAAAAAGATAAAGTGTTTACGCAATGTCTAAAGTATTGGAACTTGCGTGAATTTCTTATTTATGCAAATACGTGTCAAATCGTTAGAGGATAAAATTAATAGCTGCTTTCTTAAATTTTAATGCATCAGTCCTGTCGTGATTAGACAAGAGGTTTACATATTATTAATTTACCAAGCTTCCTCTTTGCTTTCAAAACTATTTTAAAAGCGGATTCATTGCTGCTTTTATGAACTTGTCATTTTATAGAGCCTCCGATTATACTCACTGTAATTTAGCCTATTTTATTAGAATCTTGCTTAATTGACTGAAAGTTCATTCGTACATACCTAACTTGCGTTTCTTAATTTCCACTCATTTCCAAACACTAATTTAATCAAGTAATTAAAATCCAATTTATACAAATTTACAATTTTCATTTTTAAAATATCAATTTAGTTTTTAAATTGAAGTGCTTTCTTTTTTAATTTCCGAAACCAAAACCCAAGGTGGTAAAAAAGTTATTTTTAGTTAAAAATTATTTCCATGCTCTACTATTGAATGTAATAATAATAATTATTTTTTTTTCTTTTTAAACTTGATTTTCAAAGAAAATATTTTTCCACAAACTGCATGGAAATTTTTGAGCTAAATTTAGACAAGAATTGAAATTATAGTGCCTGAGTGTCGCCATCTGCATAAAGTAGAGGACTCCCGACATTTTGATATAAAAGAGAATCCTGATGATTCTTGTCTCCACGGTTTGCTCGCTATCATCTATAACTATACTACTTTATACTTGCATTTTACTTTGAGCATATAATAGTGACCATTCGAGAGTCGTAAAATCGCCAAGTTCCAAGTACTATAACGTTAAAAATATAGAAAATTAGCGATAAAATGTTGTACCAGCGGAAGCATGAGACCGAATAAAAAGAAAATGTCAAGAATCGTCACTTTACGAGTCCTCGTAATTTACATACAGAAAACTTGACAAATCTAGATAAATACCAAACTAAGGTTACAAAGTTTCTGCCTATAACCAACTTAAAAGTTAGAAACATAAAAAAAAGAATTCGAAAAACTTTACGAACAAAAAAATTCTGTTTTTATTTTTATTATTGAACCTGCAATGTTTGAAAAGTATTTCGGAAATATTTACAATCGAAAACATTCTGTGTTTATCTTTATTGAACCTGAAATATATGAAAAATGTTTCGGAAATCTTTACAATCGAAATAATTCTGCGATTATTATTATTATTATTATTATTATTATTATTATTATTATTATTATTACAGTTTTATATTTAAAATTGAAGCAGAAGGTAGGTATAATACTAAGGTACCCCATACTAAAGTAGATCGAAATCACATGATCAAGAACCACGGACAAACGAATCATAGCGCATAATTTCAAGTTCAATGAGAATCACTACAGATCGCATCGACTTTATGAATTTGCAACAGTTCCAGGACGGTTCTTCTAATTGTTGACAACCTGCTAGAAAACTGCGGCCATTTTGTGACACTCGCGTCGACGCTGTCATGACTCGATAACTTAGTCGGCGTCGATAATCTATCCCGGTCGATAAAAGCAGTCTAGTATGAAGTTCTTACTACTCACAGCGTGGGGGCGTTGTGATCGAAACAAGACTTCGATTCGGATTTCACTCGTCACTCTGAGGCTGAACGTGGCAGTGTGAAGTTCTTTATTTTTTCAGTGTTACGTTCTTTGTGCAAGGAGTCTCCAAAGCATCAATCGATCAAAAGGTAAAATATTATTTCACGACAAATCAATTCAAAATTTTAAAGTTGAGTCTTCAGTCGAAATCATGGTAAAAATATATGGAAACACTGGGTATCAAGATTCGAATATTTTGCCAATCACCAAATCGAAATTTAGAAACACTCGAAAAAAAGTGTTTCGGAAATCTGTACAATCGAAATTTAGAAACACTCGAAAAAAAGTGTTTTGGAAATCTATACAATCGAAATTTAGAAACACTCGAAAAAAAAGTGTTTCGGAAATCTATACAATCGAAATTTAGAAACACTCGAAGAAAAGTGTTTCGGAAATCTATACAATCGAAATTTATAAACACTTGAAAAAAAGTGTTTCGGAAATCTATACAATCGAAAAAATTCTACGTTTATTGTTGAAACTGCTGATTGTTGCAATGTGAGACTTTTAAATTGGTCGAAAAAAAATTTCACTATAAAATTCCGGAATAAATAAGGCGAAACGTTATTGCTCAATAAAAATCTGTAAAAATGGCTTCGTTTTTTAATTTTCTTTAGGATGAATTGATCCAGGTTTAACAGAATTTAGAAAGGGAAGAAAAACACAAATGCACAAAGGGAAGAAAAATGAGGACCCATTAGGCTCCAAAAGGGCTTAGACCTCGTAAACAGAAGTCATTTCTGTAAATTTGTGACATCATAGACTCGGCATTCTGAAGCAGAGCTTGGTAATCGAGTTCCGTTTTTACGACAGGGTTACTCGAATAGAGAGACAGCAGTGCCTGGATCTGCAGTTCGATACAGTTGCTACTATTCTTATTATCCCGACTCGCAGAGGATTGGCCTTTCCATTCTGTGGACAATTCCAGCTATCGAAACGTGTCTGTATTGTAGTTGTAGTTACAAGCACATTTACGCAGATTATCATCGCATCTGTGGGAGTGCCGTTGTCTTCAGTAAACGTTAACACGCCTGAGACCGGATCCTATTTAGGGTTTACGGCGTGTTACGTCCCGAGATTAAAATCTGTCCGCAGCGAATTTTATCAGCACTGAATGAGCCGAGTTTGTTTGCCATATTATTGCGGAGAAAGAGCAGGAATGCGGTAAATGTTTCATGACTCTTGGGACATTGATTGTATTATATGCTTATTTACGATGATTTTAGCCGCGGTTCTGCGCGATATTATCCCAAGAGTTTATGCAAGGCTTAAAGAAGAGCCGACTCAGTACTTTCGTTATTCTGCCTTAGAGTTAATGACAAGGAGCTTTAGTTGAAAAGTATTCTCTTAATTATAACGAGTTACTGACATAAGATTTTTCGAGAATAAAAAGCCTCTCGAGATAAGGAGCACCTAAGATTAAAAGCGCTTCGATACTAACACCGTAATGGAAAACACTCAAAATGACTCTGCTCCAAAGTAATTTTGCAATTAGGGCCTTATATTGATGTCTCCTATTAATACACACTCATCAAGACTATCTCGAAAAAGTCTGAATATTAATTAGAGCAGTTTAGCTGCTTTTTGCGCACGAAAACAAACTCATCCTTTTTTTTATGATCTTAGTTCTGTTACGTCAACTCTGCGTCAACTTTAAACTGTTAACGTAACTTTTAACTGTTACCTTAACTTTTATAATTTAATTAATTGAAATGTTAAACTAGAAGGGCAAACAATAGCGACTGTTACCTTTGCCACGTAACGATGAACAAAATTCCACAGAATATTGCATCAGATTTTGAAACACAAAGACAAACACTGACAATCACACAGAATTGTATTTACACAAACAAGTCTTTGAATGGGCGCCCCTATACCTGCGAAAAACAAAAGGTTAAGTCCAAAATCAACTACGGTTAACTTCTTTTAAAAATCCTTCGTTCATATTTCAAAGTACAAAGTGTTCATATTTTAATAATGGACGAAACCAAAGACTATTTTTTCATTTCCTCACGCGTCTAAATGTATTACCCACAGTTTTGTGATAATTATACGCATATTAAGTGAATTCAAAGTAGTATCGAGTTTTAGTAAATTTCACGAAAAGTAATACAAAGATATCCTAAAGATTGTATTAGAATCGTAAATCGCCAAGTGTTGGGAATTAGAGACAATTTCTTGCATCGTAAAAAATCTTTACGTCGCAAGTAGACTCTTAAACGTATAATACACGAGAGGATAATGTTGCGCGATAAAACAACTGCCGTACGATTGGCTGATTGTTGTCATTAGGTCGCACCCAAATACCTTGATGGGAGGAGGATGACGCCTACTACTAATCAAAAGAACGAGGCTTTTTGAATCCTCCCAATCCTTTCCACAATTATTTTTAGAAAACTAAACCTCCTTTTTTGGGTCGTGGTTTTTTGGATATGCCTAATAAAAATTAGGCACAAAACACTAATTCCTGTTTAGGGATTCGTTACTCCATTTCATTATCATCCATTCAAAAATTTTAAGGATTCGTTACTCCATTTCATTATCATCCATTCAAAAATTTTAAGGATTCGTTACTCCATTTTATTATCATCCATTCAAAAATTTTGCCAATCACCAAATCGTGGAAACACTAAAAAAATGTTTCGAAAATCTATACAATCGAAAAACTTATTACTGATGAACCTGACGTTTGCTAAAATGACGGAAATCTTTACAATAGAAAGAATATTCGTCGGGTAAGCATTGGGTTCATCTTTCTGGATCCGTTTAGGAAGAATGGAATAAACAATAAGTTCCAATGCAAGTAAATGTGATCGGCAAGGAAAAGGAAGAAGATTCGAGACGTTAACGGTATTCTTAGTGTCCATCTAAGTTTCTTCTATTCGTTTGATCTCCCAACGAAACGGAGATCGTTATATCACACGTCGTTATCTGAGATCGTTAGGGATCATATAATAGTCGGATCAAAGTGGGCTGATCTAACGGAACGAACGGATCACGTCAATTGTTGCGGAAACTGTCTATCCTGAAAGCAAACTTACAAGAGTTTACTTCGAACAGAGTGTATTCGCAAATCCATCCATTTCAAGCGGGGCGATCTTATCGCTTGCAAGCCTCACAGGAATTAATTTAGAGATACATAATTGCCATGAGAATTCGCTACGAGAATAAAAATTACATTACGCAGCATTTCGAAAATCGTTCCTAATGCTCAATGAATCCTATCCTAAATACTAATTATCCTATAATTCTTCATAATTTGAACAAATATTTGCCATCAATTTCTTGAAACACATGTTTTATACGTTAATTTTCCATAGTTAAATTTCTTTTAAAACAAATAAAACAAAGATGTAGTAAAAATTTTAGATGAATCTTTAACGTCTGAGTGTATTTTAAGAATTGGAAAAACGATTCATTCAGACAATTTTGTTTGGAATATTTTATTTAAATATGTTCAACGTTTCGAGAATTTTCCACAAGAGCAAGGAATTCTATATACTACGTCAGCAATATTTCTTAGATGTAAACTGTCTTTTCCTAATTTTATATATTTCTTTAGTGTTGAAGAAACTAAAAATAGTTTTGATTTATTTTGAAAGTAGACGTTTGATATTTTCTGAAATTTGACCTGAATAAGGAACCGATACAAAAATTTGTTTATCAGTATTATTAGAAAGATTACTAGTGTAATTACTTGAATTTTGTAAACAAATCAATCTTTTATTGATCTGCTTATTGGAAAACCAAGTAGGGCAATTATTCAAAAAAAGCAAATGTTTGATAAATCTTATGTTGTCATGATGGAAAGACTTATCAGAAAGAAGAATCGCTGAGTCAACAATGTTTTTGATAATTGCTGTTTTATGTTGGATAGGATGATTGGAATTGAAATAGTAAAAACAGTAACGACCAAAAAAAGAACAATTGCGTGGTAAAATAATTTATTAACCAATTACAAAAAAAAAGTTAAAGACTAGAATCAATAGAATATTCAGTTCTACGTGAAACCTTGGTACTATTTAAAATTCTCAAGGATTTTAAAAAAATGTTTTAAGTAAGTTTTTATTTTGCATGGAATCAGAGCAAATGTTGATTGATTTCTGATTGATTTATTGCAACCGCTGGATGATAATTCAATTAGTAGGAAGTGAATATTCATTTTATGCTATGAATATTAAAGGTACTAATTAAGATATAATACACGAGTGGGTATCATTCAATAGCGAGGGTTTAAACAATTCTCTTTGAAACAATTATTTCTTTCTTACGCAACAATTTCAATTCTTTTCCATTATCAGAAGAATTAAGACTTACGAATCAAATAATACACATTCTTAATTTCAGGTGTGATTGTCAGAACATCGAATGAACAATTTGCACAAGTTTGGTGGTAATTAAAAGAAAAATAACATTTAACCGAGAGGAAAAATTATCCTTTTTTTATTAAGCGGACCTAAACTGAAAAAGTTAGGCGATCAATATACAGGACAACGTAAAGTATTAGAAATATTAGGTAACGGAAACATTAAGATCGAAATAGGAATTAAAGCAAAAGTAGTACACATAAATAGACTCAAGAAATCCAGAACTAAGCAAGATTAAGAAACTGAATAATTTTTTCAGATGGACCAAAAACGCAGGAAAATAATTGACGAACAGCATGAATATATATCAAGATACGTAAATATGATTGAACTATGACCTTATTTGTTTGTATACGGAATTTTTAACACAGAGGATTGTGTTTTCAGGTAGAGTGTTAAAATTAAATTACAAATAAAAATATTTCGCCCAAGAGGATTTGTCATTCTGCTTCGCTAGAGTAAGTGATATTTCGTATCGTTCCTTTACAAAATCTCATTTCGATCGCGTCGAGAAACATGTTTTTTTTTAAATTTAGTTTGTTATGCGCCCTAAATGAAGTGATTAACGTTATTTATTAAAGATAACTAATAAAAGACGATGATGAAAAGAAAGATGAATCCAAGGGCGCCTCGGAGACTAGAATTCGCCCCAATAACATGTAATGCATGAGGCGATCGTGACAGACAATAGCTGAGGATTACTCCACAATGGACGATGATTTACTTCTTGCTCTCATTACCCTGCTTTGTCGCGAGGTCCCATCGCCCGTTGTCATTAGAAAAGTAATGGAAGCCCCTGCAGCTTTCGCTCCCGCACTCTTATATTATCTCGAATTGTCGATCAACGAATTGGATAGAGATCAAAAAGTCCCTTCAAGTGACAAATTAGAAAAAAATTCCTTCCTAAGAAACTTAGGAATTTATATTCTTAGGAATTATTAACTTAGGAATTAATATTCTTAGGAATTATTAACTTAGGAGTTACTATTTCCCAAAGGAATTATTCCACGATAAATTCAGCAGGTAGTTTCTTGAGAATCTCGAAACCAAAAAAGGATTTATGAAATTCTATATCAAGAATGTAATGAATCCTGTAGTCAACGTTTATAATTAAGTCCATTTAGACATGTGGTGAAAAATTCTACCTTAGAAATAAAATTTCTCTGTGCAGGTAAATTCTCCAGTTAGCTGGACATGTTTTATATGCACAAATTAAAACATCAAAAGATCCCCTATTCGTCATTTCGACGGAAAGGGAAAAGTGAAAGAGAGACAAGCAAGAGGATACACGATGAGTTTCTGTAATCTAAAAGTGGCGTAAAAAGGGCGAAAAGTTATCCACCGAAAAGGAATGGAGGGCAAAACTTATTTCGTCTTTTATGCAATTTCTGTTAGAGGAATAATTTCTTTGCGATTTCAGGTATTAGAAAAAAGGTCCGCTTTTTTCTAAAAAAAAAAAAAATCCGCTTGGTCACATCTTCGAAGATCACTGAATTTTAAACGCAACGTCAAAAAAGAAAATTTGTCGATGAGTGGACAAAATCAGTTTCAATTTTAATTTCAGAGATTTTAATCCGGAGGGTGTATCTTTGGAAAACTAATAGCATTTGCAAAAGCGGTAAGAATTACTTCCTCAGAATAAAAAGGCTCTGAGAGATTGCGCTTGGTCGTTCCCGCTCTAGCAGTGCTCTATCTCTCTCGCTCGTTTCTCGTTTTCGCGTGTCTTTTTTCTCCTCCGCGAAGTAGAAAATTTTCAATTCCATTCATGTAAATTATTGTAGCGCACCGGCTCTCGACATATGCAACTTGTATTAATGACGCAGTAAAGGAGCAGACGGGCGGAGAGCTGCCCATTAGCGGATGAAAGCGGAGGGCTCTCAGCACATAGCCCGATAATAGCCCGACTTGTACCAGCTGAGGTTGTGGAGTTTAGCCCAGGTTCTGCTTCCACCCATGCGCTCCGTGCCATCCTCCTGGCTCTCTGCCCGCCTTGTTCCGATCCTTTTCCCAACCGTCCAAACCTGATGGTCCAATAGCCATAAGAGACTTGCGAATTTGTTTTCTGTTTTTCAAGACAAAAGTTAAGCTGTTTTTAACATTATCTTCGAAATTAAAATTCTTTCCAAAACTGAACAACAGATTGGAACAGAATTCGTAGGCGCGTGAGAGAGAGAGAGAGAGAGAGAGAGAGAGAGAGAGATGAACACTATCTATCTTAAAAGACAGTATTCCTTTTCTTTTTCTTCAAATCCGCACACCTTCTATACGATAAAATGGATTTTCTTGGTGAGAGAGAGAGATGAACACTATCTATCTTAAAAGACAGTATTCCTTTTCTTTTTCTTCAAATCCGCACACCTTCTACACGATAAAAAGGATTTTCTTGGTGAGAGGGAGAGAGAGAGAGAGAGAGAGAGATGAACACTATCTATCTTAAAAAACAGTATTCCTTTTATTTTTCTTCAAATTCGCACACTTATACTATAAAAAGGATTTTCATGGTGAGAGAGAGAGAGATGAACACTATCTATCTTAAAAGACAGTATTCCTTTTCTTTTTCTTCAAATCTGCATACCTTCTTTACGGTAAAAAGGATTTTCTTGGTGAGAAAGAGATGAACACTATCCATTTTAAAACAAAATACTATTGTGATAAGTGAATCCAATAACTCTCGACTAAACGTGACACTGCATACCAAGATGCTCGCAAGAATCTGAATTTGCTCGCGTGCTTCTCTTGAGTTTTCGTCTGCTAACCAGACCGCCGCGTACGCCATCTACAATTCATTGGCGCGAAGACTCAAATCGTGAATGTTGCATTCGGCCCTTTTACGCTTGGACGAAGTAGGGAGTGCGATTTAAATACCAATCGTTTTTCAGTCGCACGTACTCTTCATAAGAATAATGTTTTTATAAGATTCACCATTCAGTTTTAAATTCTTTTTAAATCCCTCTTTTACGAAAAGAATTTTTAGTGAGGCTTGTGGTAAGGATCAGCATTAAACACCTTTCATTTTCTGATTCATGCAAATTGTATTTTGAATTAGGAAATTCCAAATCTTCTTGAATTCGCTTGGGTAAGAACTGGTAAACTGCAACTCGGCATTAATTCAAAGAATGAAGGCGCTAGACCTTGTCTTTTCTTGGCCTACGGTGACCCTAGTAAGGTGAGAAAGGTCGGTACCTCGAATCCGACGTTCCTGGGAGTAGCGTTCCTGTTCGAGGTTGGACCTGATCAGAAAAAGAAAGGGAGGAGTGTACACGTATGTGTCTTGAAGAAGAAAAGAGAAAAAGAGCATGCCTTGCTTCAAGTACCACGTGATCCTCTTCACGCGTGTGCATCCTTTTGCCAAGTGACAAGCGGGAAGAAAACCTTACGGTATTAGTGCGTAGGCGTCGGACGTCAAGTGATTGGTTTACGACGACATTATTTGCGCTAACTCACGACACACTGCATAATAAAGTGCACGAGGTCAACGAATAGCCCGAGTCTTCGGCACACTCTCAACCTTCCCATGGCTGGCGCTTTCGTACCTTTTGTTCCTCGACAAATTGCTTTAAATTAATTTTTCGACAGCTCAGTCCTCTTGCCTTTCTCAATTAGAAACTCTTCCCTCTCACCTTTGTACTTCACCACTTTCATCTGCTTTGTTGTTCCGAAGAGGAAGTCTAATTCAACTTCGAAACGTCTAAGCAGATCTTTATTTCTTTAACCTTGTTGCTAGTTATTACCATTTAAGAAGAGATCTTCTTTTAAGAAGAGATAATTACTTTTCAATAATTAACTCTTTCTAAAAAAATTATATAAAATCAAAATAATCAAATTTTACTTACATTTTCTTGCATTGGGACAAGCAGAGATCCAAAAAATCAAATCAAAATGTCCTTTACCGTTTTTTAAAAAACGTAGCCGTTGTTGAGTTATTTATGATTAAAGTTCGAATGCCGCGAGTGCCGAAGCGACTCAAGCGACTGCTACAGAGCCGATGACGCGCGACACCTCAATGCCGCGACTGCGACACTAGCGCTAGGCTCTTACGCTGCGGGACAACTTTAATAACGAATAACTCAACAACGACCGAGTATTTTAAAAAATTGTTAAGGACTCTTCGGTTCGTTTTCTTCTCCCGCATGATATCTTTGCAATTTGTATTCCCTCGCAGAAATTAATAATGACAGTTCGACGATTTTTTCTTTTTTCACACACACCCTTGGATTCGGCCTCGAGCGGTCTCTAAGATTTTCTGATAGTCCCTACAAAAAAATCACAATTTAGTAAATAAATGAAAACAAATTTTGACTTAGAGCGATCGATATTTTACATTCTATATATTAGAAAAAATAAAATTAATAATAAAACTGATAAAATTGAATGCGGACAGAAACATTACACCAATCAACAAGCTTTAAAATGAATTTGACGCACTTATCGTATGTATCTCATAAAGTTGAGTATCTCTCCCTCAAACTGGCTATTTCCTAGATCCTTGGCGAGATTGATTGTGGAATTTGTTGTTTATTGTTGTTGATAATCGACTCGACCTACTTATCTCTCGATGATAAAAACAGCAGGATTAATTCTGTATTCTTCGAAATAAGTCGACACTAAGAAAATATTACCGCTGTTCTCCAAGAGTAATAAACTCTACATTTCACGACACTCTTTAAACAAATGTTGCAATCGACTGAGTTTTTCTCGCCAATAAATCGCACCTTTTACCTCGCATACCGTCTGATTTGCCTTTGATGATTTTTTTTTCAAAAATCCTAATAGAAAATAATCTATCAGATTTATAATATTTAATTTGGTACTCAAATTAAAGATAATAAAATATAAAAACTCGAGAAAATAAAATAAATCCGTTTTATTAAAATTAATTAAGATAATGTATTTTAGCACCTTTTGCAGAATTGTAAAAAATCTCTTTTAAAAATTACTAAAACAATTTCCTTGATTTCGTAGTTTGCTAACAATCATTGCACTTTCACCCTACTGTTGTTGGTTCCCCTGTTTTCGTCTCGGACACTTTTTATCCCACCTTGCAGCTAATTAGCGAACCAGATACTGGACACGCGCGCTATTTTTGCTTCTACCCTCTTCCTCTTCGCTTTCTTGATCCCTCGATTCTGGCAAAGTGGCTTCGAACACCAGACTAACCCGTTTTAAAACACTGAAAAAAAACTGAAGACCCTAAAATTGCAATACGCTACAGTATTTCTTGTTTAGTTCTTGCATGTCTGAAACGTTTGCTTTTCATACTTGAGCGAAAGAAAACAAAGAAGTGGATGCAAACAACAGCTTAAAAGATTGATTATATTAAATTGCACACTTTTCTGAATACTGTTCGAAAAAGTTCACTTTTCTAAACAGTGTGCGAAAAAGTGTACTTCTCTGAACACTGTGCGAAAAAGTGTACTTTTCTGAACACTGTGCGAAAAAGTGTACTTCCCTGAACATTGTGCGAAAAAGTGTACTTTCCTGAACACTGCGAAAAAGAATACTGTAACACTTGAGGAAACAATACATTTAAAAAAAATATTTAGAAATTAATATATCAAGAAATTTGTGTCCAGATAATAATAATTTATTCAATAACGAATCATCTCACGTGAAAAGATTCCATGGAATGATACCAGAAGAGTTAACAGGGGAATTTTCAGAGGAGATTCCAGAAGAATTTTCAGAAGAATTTCCAGATAAATCTCTAGAAGAGTTTTCAGAAGAATTTCTAGAAAAGTTTCTAAAGGAATTTATAGAAGAGTTTCCAGAAGAGTTTCCAGAAGAGTATCCAGAAGAGTCTCCAGAAGAGTTCCCAGAAGAATTTTCAGAAAAGTTTCTAAAAGAGTTTCCAGAAGAGTTGCCTGAAGAGTTTTTAGTGTAGTGTTACGTGAGTGAGAGAGAGAGGGCGACGCGGTCACGGTTGAATTTGATTTCATTTAAAAATTGTAATTTCTTTATAATTAATTAATTTAAAATTGGATGTTCTCGAGTGTTGAATTATTTTTATTTAAAATTTGAGAATGTATTCGTTTTTGCTCACGATGAGTCACATTTATGAAATTGGTTATCGTGATATCATTAACCTTCACAAGGTCGTCGAACAAAAGCCTAGGGTCCGATTCAAAGTTAAATTTCTATCATGTTAAATTTCTCTTGAATTTTCGTTCTGTTCTTTTTGAGTTTGATGCCTTTTTGCTAACTCTTTGAGAATTACTAAATTTGTTTGTGAACTAATTTCAATTTAATACCGTAACTTTTGGATTTCTTTTTAAATATATTTATTTATGAATTTTGACTCTAGGATGATAATTGACACCTTGTATTGGAAGGTTAATACTGTTATTTCGAATCATTTGAACAATGTCGCGAGGCCATTTGTTGCCTTTTTCCCCATTTATTTTGTTAATATTATATTATTTTTCTCCCTATCGATGCCCGCTATTAATTATTTATCTGAAATTGTTTAAATATTATCTTGACTATTCGAGAGTTGATTTTCCCCGAATTTTGTATATTTTTGTAATTCTTCCCTATCGATACCTGTCATTATTGTTTATTTAAAAATTGTTTGGAATATTATTTTAATTATATAAAAATTGATTTCTCCCCACTTTATTGTTATTTCCCTATCGACCTCTGTATGATGTGCTTTTCATTAATCAACATTTATCTTTCGGCGCATAATCTTTATTCGTTTTCTAAACTTTGTTAACATAAAACTTTATTAAATCTTATCGAATTATGAATGTTATTGACAGACTGGTTATTGATTTCAAGGTTAATTATGATTTTCCTTTGTTGATCTTTTGTTTTCGAAGCTTATCAATTGTTTGTTTTCGGAACTTTTGAAATTTATATTTATTGTCGATTCTTTTGGATTATTTATTATTTGGCTCAAATGTGAATTCAGTTACTTCCACTTTTATTTAAATGAATAAATTTTGTTAATTGAATAATTTAAATTTTCTTGAGTTTCATTTCTTCTAGCTTATGTTTCCTTTGTTATGTGACAATCTAGAACCCTACCCTCTCTCCTTTACAATGCTGAGAGCCGTGCATTTCCTCTGACTCTGTGATTAAAAATTATTCTTCAGCCAATTTAAAATCTTGTCCGTCAAAGAATTACGGGAAAACATCTGGAGTAGTCCTACCGTAATTTATATTTAGTGTTGCTTTTGATTTATCGAAGGTTTTTAATTTAGAGTATTTGGTAATTATTCTTTTACATTTTAATTGCGTATAAAACTTCGTATTTAAGGACCGAAGTTCCTCCCGCGTATTTTATTTTGACTATCGTCAGTAATTTTAATTCGGTTGTTCGTTACCAACAAACTGCGTTCCCCTTTTTGCGTTAGGTTTGGTATCGAATCTTCAGTGTTCAGCTCGGGGACATTGAGGATTTTTATAGTATTTTTGGATCGTTAATGAGGTTGATCGCTCTTGAAATGATTATGTCCGTCTCTCATCGTGTCCTATGATTATGTCCGTCTCTCATCGTGTCCTAGGCCTTCGCTAGACCGACTTATTCCTATGGAGTGTTATCACCCGGGGATATCGACCAAAAATATGGTATTTCTTGTAATATCGTATAGTATCTCATTTAGGTTTATCATCGCGTTTATTTAATTAATTAACTTTGCCCTCCCTTAACAAACTGGCGCCCAGCATAATTTTAACAATAAGAATATATTAACATCTATTTTATCTTACGGAAATGATCTCAGAGCCATGAAATTATATTGTATGTAAGTTTCTGGCAAAACTATTATCTAGTAATTTATCTTTTGCGTTATTATCTTAATCTTTTGATTTATCTTTCGCTTTACAGTAAGTATAATTTTGGATATTTTTGTTTGATTCAAATTTCAGTAAAAATTTATTAATTTCTTTAAATTTCTATATTTTGTGATTTCGAGTTAATTTACCTAAATTGGAAAATGGCGTCCTATAAGAGGCTCCGCCTTTAGTTTAGTCCAGTACCTTTTAATTTTTCTTCGATGGAAAAAACTTACATTACAAAAACAGTTCGCTTTTTCATGACTTGGTTTTCGAAGCAATCTAGGATTTGGTATTCCATGGACGTTATTTGTTCCCTTTTTATTAGCGATGCTGCGGAAAGAACGATCCCTGTGAGTTGGAAGTGACGAATCGACGGAACGCCATAAATCAATGACGCGAAGGCGAGAAACTTAAAAAGGGTGAGAGGTGTGGAGGAAACGAAGGCTGAGAGAGAAAGAGGAAAGAAAAATAAGAAATAAATAAATCGCGCAACCGGACGAGAACGCGAGCAGCGACTATTCCTTTTGCTTGGTGAATGTTGAAGCGACTTGGATCGGAAGTCAAGTGCGTTCAATCGTTAATCATGCGGCCCCGCGTAGAAAGAAACTCCATTGGAAACCGCGCCACTTGACTGTTGCGTCGTTTGTTGGACGCGGTGTGTACACGCCACTCTATTGTACCGAGCGATTGTTGACTCTCATACATTTCGTCCTGGCAACCAATAAATCTCCGCCGTTTCCTTTTACAAGACATTACCGAATGAGAACATTGCTCGCCTTTTCTCACACAATTTTCAGATTATTTTACGATACTTTTCAGATCAGTTTACAATTTTCAAATTGTTTTACGACCTTTTACTTTTGGCAGTACAGAAAATTATTATTCATTATTTAATGAATTTTATTATTTAATTATTTAATGATGTCGATTTTTTATAGTCATGATTATTCCGACCTGAGATGAGAATAATGCATTCGGTCGATGGCCGAATATAGGGATCAGCTGACCCGATCTGACACGAACTGATCCGAACTCACACGAAGTTTCCCGAAGGTCAAGACGCCGACCACGATCGATCACTCGACAAAGAGACGCTAAGCGCCGTGCTAGTTGCACCTAATATATTCAGTCTCAGGAAGCAATTAAATGCTCCTACGAGAATGACCAGAAACTTTTCTACATTTGTTGTTACTCATCACAGAACTAATTATGGTGCGGCGACTGTTTCAGTTGCGTTTGTTTCAAAAACTTAAAAACATTTGAACTTTAATTTTTCATACGTTTTTGCATTAGTTTTCTTTACAATAAAAAATCATTTCTGTTCATGACGTAGAATTCTTATATTTCTTTTGTACTTGCTTACATGAATATTTTTATTTCAAATTGTGAAAATGAATTTAATCTTTAATATGAGTTTACAAACTTACACGAGCATTCACACAAACACACATTCATCAAATTGTTACACTTACAATTCTAATTTCAATTATGTACTTTTATGTAATATTTGTGTTGTGCTCAGGATTCTTATTTTCCAATATTTTCTAAATGCTAATTTCTATTTCTCTAAATCCAAAACTTTCTTT
>WNHD01001671.1:1984-19759 GCA_011057455.1 Ganaspis sp. Gsp50 | reverse complement strand
TTGAGTAATTTAAATTCTATAGAAAATTACTTTTTTAACATTTTTGAATATCGCTGTTTTATTCTTTTTTTTTCTTCATTTAAAAATCCCCTTTTTATGGAAGAAAATCCCTTTTTGCACCTAAAATTGAACGAAAAAACGACTGTGATCCCTGAACTTTTTTTAACACTTTTTTTTTGACTTTTGTTTTTTTAACAAGGCTATTATTTTAGTACTAATTTTGGTCAGAAGCTACTAAATGCTACTTTTTTGAAAAATTTTCAAAAACTGTTTTATATTTCTCTTAAAATGAGTTAAAATTTAGTAAATTTGTAAATTCATTGAATATATAAAAACAGTTTTTTAAAGATTCAGGTTTTTTTAAATTCGATATTTATGTTTTATATTTAATAAATATTTATGGTGCATTCCATACCAATTCAACATATCGCTGAAATTCACACTTTTGATTTGGCCGAATTTTTTTTTATTGATTTGTATTACACAAAAGAGGACTCTGTGATTTTTTTAAATTTTATTTTAAAAAGTGGTTCAAAAGTTCTGAATTTTTCAAAATTTTGAATTTTTTTCTTGAATTCTCATAACTTTTTTAAAAATGTATCAATTATGATTTATTTCTTTTTGAAATTGTGTGTTTTTTACTGGACTTTTTAAAAATTGTGTGCAACAAATTGCGTATGTAGTAGGATAAGGGGGTTTTTTAGAAAATGAAGAGGAACCCGAAAGGGAGAGTAAATAATAGTTATTTATGCAACAAGGGCGCTAATATAGTGGAATCGAGATACGTGTCGAGATTTCACTAGATGCGCCCGTGTTTCATACATAATTTTTTGTACAACTGTGTGCTAAAAAACTCGACTTTTGAAGCTCCCTAGTGTGCTAAAAGTACTTTTTACGCACTAGTGCGTAGAAAGTTGAGTTTTTTGTGCACAGTTGTACAAAAAAATGAATTAAATTCAATTTTTCTCCAAATAGCCATGATGGTTAGATCCCTCTCGATCGCGCGGCTTCAATTATTTTAAATAATAAGATTGATAATTTTTTTACGTTTATTTATGTATTAAATAAAATTTAATTAGTTGTGTTTAATTTCTGCCTTATAAGTTGATGTAATGTGGATTTATTTTACAGAGTCATATAATAGCACCTTCGAGCAGACGCCCATCTGACAGATTTGTGAAACCAGCCATCCCGCCTACTATTGTTAGTCCTGGAGCATCATCATCAGTCAACATTATTCAAGCAGGTGCAACTGGAGGATGTCCCATGGATATTTCTAAAACATAAGATGATTAATTGTGATTATTGTTTCCATCTGCTATCATTGTTTTATAATGTATAGAGAGCATTCGAGACCAAGTCAGAGAACAAATGCCCCTTCTTTTAACTCAAAGTTATCGGAATAAAAGGGCTCACATGCCAAGTTTCAATTGCTTTCTCATTTGCTCTCGTCTGCTTACTAATAATGTATGTATGTATCTTTGTTTAACAAGGCGCAGTCACACATATAAGCACGTAGCTACAAGGTACTTACTTTATTAGCAATTTTTTCCGACGATAATACATAACAAACTGCTATAACAATTGAAAAACAAATTATGAATAATTAACAACTAATTAGCTTAAGTATCAACTAAAAACGATACTGAGAAGGAAAGTACCGTGTAGATTGTTTCCTATTCTTTAAAATTATTTCAAATGATGAAAATGATAAAAATTATGATAATGATAAAAATGATGATAATGATAAAAATTATGATAATGAAAAAAATGATGATAATGGTAAAGATAATGATGATAATAATTATTATAATAATAATAAAAAAATAATCAGTATTTATGTTAGATTAAAATAAGATGTGTTTTGTTCTTTAAATTTTGTAATTCAATGCTAATTGGTTACATGATAAAAAATTAGTGTGCCGTCTTTACGTGCTGTTAACATGACAATGATAAATATTATTGTGAGTAAATGGTGAATTGTAAAAGACATTTACATACACTAGAAATAGCTTTAGGATACTTTGATTTTACACGATGATATTGTTAATATCTTTTTGAGCCAACATTTATAACATGAGCAAGTAATGAATCATAATTTCATAATTATTCCTTTTCACACAATAAATATTATAGATAGGTGCTTCATTATACTTTTTTATTTGTGAAGCTATCATTACATGTATCAGTTTTAATTAAAAATGATTATTAAAAAAAACATCATTATTTTTTAAAAATACACTAGAAAACCACTATTTAGGGTTCCAATTACGCAGTTCGATTTTTTTAAACGAAATTAAGTTAGAATAAGAATTACCATGTAAGTCACACAATTCTCATGTGTACGGAAAAGTGAACACTCATTATTTGTGCTATCAAATAATTCATAGTTTTTTTTTTTATATTACAAGCAATTTGTAATTTATTTTTTGTAATTTTTTTTTATATTACAAGCAATTTGTAATTTATTTTTTGTAACTTTTTTTTATATTACAAGCAATTTGTAATTTATTTTTTGTAACTTTTTTTTATATTACAAGCAATTATTTGTAATTTATTTTTTGTAATTTTTTTTATATTACAAGCACTTTGTAATTTATTTTTTGTAATTTTTTTTTAATCTTATGTAACATCCAGTGGATCAAAAAAGTTTCTGATTCTATTGTTTTTTTTAAAAATTGCAATTTTTATGTTCAAATTAAACGGATGAATTTACACTAAACATTTTGGCTTGAACTACTTTTTGGCTGATCAGATAATTTTAAAAGACAAAAGCAAAATATTGTAAGGAATTTTGATGCTAGATTACTCGGAAAATTAATTTAATATAGCATGTTCGCAAAATTTACGATGTTCGTATTTAATCGCAGTTTATCTTAAAAGATGAAATAATGATTATAATTTAGATTATTTTTTTCAATTATTATAAAACTTACTTTTTGATAATAATTGAAAAAAGGAATAAGTAAGAAAAGTAAAGGTAAGAAAAAAACAGTAAGTTTTATAATAATTGAAAAAAAATCTAAATTTTGTAAAATTAAAATATAATAAATTGATCCATTGGTGTTCACTTTCTCCTGTATGAAAATTTTAAACAAACTGCATTTTTCCCAGGAATTTATACTATATCACTTTTATAATTTTGAAAATATCTCGGATGTATTTTTTAAATCTTGGATGAATTTGTTTCGAAATTGTAATCTGTACACGTAGTCTATGAAAAATTAACCAAAATATCAAAATTAATTTTCACTGTTATTTTTTGTATTGCAACATTGTTTTGTTTCAATCGATTAAATTATGCAGTAAACAATTAATTTTGACATTTTAACTTTGCAAATATGTATATTATTTTTTGTAAATCCCATGTACCGATTCTAAATTTGAAACAAAATTTATTCAAATGTTCAGGTTATTTTCAAAATAATCAAAAGTGCCTCTTGATTCAACTTTAATGAATTTCAATTAACGAAAAATAAAATTTATTTTAATTAGTAAATAAAATTAATTTTAATTTATTTCTCAATTTCTCAAATAATGCTAAAATGTTTACAAGCGCAAGTAGAAAGTAAGTTTTTTACAATTACTTATTTTTTAAATATTTTGTCTCTTATTTTCAAAAACGAAATAATGTCAAAGAGGTAACAAAATATGTTAATTTTTTTAAAAAAGTGTATTCTTTAAAAACTACGATTTCTTAAAATAAATAAAAAGAACTATTTATAGCTTAAAATTCTGAATAAAACGTGATTTATTTCATCCGAATGTCCAAACTCACCGATAAAATATTTGCATTTTTTTGGTTTTGAACTATTAAAGTAAATTGGGTAAAGTAACAGTTAAATTAACAGTAGAATTCCAATTATCCGAAATTCCAATAATCCAAACGTCCAATTATCCGAATTTTTTTAAATTCAAAAAATTTTTTTTACATAATTTTATGTATTAAAATAAAAAAAAAAGTTTAAACCTTTTTTAAGGAGTAATAATTTCAGGTATAATAATAATAATTATTATTATTATTATAATAATTTATAATAGTTTTTTCAGGTATTTAAATTACATAATGTAACTTTTGAGTAAGTAATGATTAAATAAAGCAAGTTTCGTCATTAATACAACTTATATGATTCAGAAATATAAAATAATATTTTTCAACAAAATTTTAAATTTAATCATTCTTAATTCATTGCAACTTATGTAAAGTGATTTTAAAATCCTTATTGATGTTTTATTTCTAAAAATATAAAAATTTTTATGACAATTAAAACGATGTGTATGTCTAATAAATCATTATTAGTAAAAAAAAATAAAAACATTTTATTAATTTATCATTAAAACATATATAAACGAACAAGACTTTTTAAACATTTGGTATTTATTTTAGAAAACTGTATCTTTAACAACACTTTCATTATTTTATTAACAATAAGTTAGAAGAAACGAACAATTTCAAAAGAAATAGAAAATTTACGTTCAATCACAGAATATTGTTAAATTAATGATTAGATGGTGCTATGAGACTACACCTTAACAATTTTTTTGTAAAGTGTCTCTTTTCTTATGCACAGTTGAGGTTTTACATACCTATGCATTGTCAATCTAATTTATAAACATATTGTCAAAGTGAAAAACACGTGTCTGCATACGTGTAGTTTAATTCCAAATGCATAGATATTTATGACCCCAAATGTACATTATTGTAACAAAAACCAGAGTGTTGTTACAACTTTTGAAACATTTAATTTTATTTAAATTAAAATTAATTAATTATTATAATTAATTAATAATTCTTTGTAAAATAATTATGGACAATCCCACGTCTTTTCTTCTTCTCTAGATGTCATGCTTGTTTTTGGTTGCCATAAACTACTTCTAATAAATCGTTGAGCTGTTTCCTTGTTTAAGTGAATCTTTCTATTTTTCTCGTTGTTTATTTCTTTCACACGAATCATTGCTTTTTTCAAACGTTCGTTTTCTGCCATTATCCGTTTCCCTTTGGGATCTACACCTGCGTGATAAAAAAATAATAAATTACCTCTTAATAAAAAAAAAAGTTTTTCATAAGCGTATAAACTTTATTCAAAAGAATAATAATGGAGAATATTCTCTTTTATTAATATTCATTATAATTTTGTAACTCTTAGAAAGCGTGAAAACATTCACGAAAAAACGTGTGAAAATATACTTGAAAATTCACTCAGAAAATCACTAGTAACTCGATAATTCACTCGGAAAATTTTTAGTAACTCGAAAATTCTTGAGTCTTTTTGAAACATTTCGTTTGTATTTTGTAGTAGTTTTCAAATTTTCACTGAAATACAATGTGAACAAAATGTGAAAATATTAACCGTCTCAAAATTCGAAAATACAATCTTTTTTTATGTATTTTGTATAACATGAAAGATAAGAAACTTTAATGTGAATTTTCACTGGGAAATCTAGCGAAACGTTCCAAAGAGACGAATCTTTTTTTTTATTTTTTTAATATTTTCATCCGTAATTTTTTCTGGATATTTCTACTTGGGAGAGACAGTGCAGACTTACCTTCGAGACGTAAATACATCCAAAACAAACTGTTTAGACTGAAGGACATTAGTAAGTTGTAATTGACTTTGTCGGATGTAGAAAGCTCTTCATAAGTCTCTGGATTCTTAATAAGCTTTAACATTTCTTCAATTTTATTTACAGAATCATTTACTTGTTGTAACTGAGTAACGATCTTACGATCTTTACCAAGATCTTCAAAGTTTGTGTCCATCTTCATTTTAAGAAAAACCTGTAACTCCAATACCTAAAAAATGTTTATATTGACTTTAGTTTCAAACATAATTATTATAACATAAAATTAAGAACCGATATTTTGCGTTCTATTCATAATTATTACAAGTTAAACAAAACCTCCTGTACGATTAAATGATTGAAACATCAAAAAATTAAAATTAAATGATTGAAACTTATGGAGAGCTCCAAAAAAATTCTTGTCATTTATGTACAGTTTTACATTAATAAATTTTAACTGAATTTAACCTTAAAATTTGAATGTTGAAATAATTTTACGTTTTAGGCAATGAATAAACAGGCAATAATCTAATTGATTCACTAAAATAAAAAGGCAAAAGAATGGTAGAAAATTAGTGAAAGATTATAGAAATTATCTCCAGGGAGTGTTAAAAATTGTAAATATTTACAAGTTACAATTAGATTATTATAATCTTATTTTGTCTGTTTAGTGTGTAACTACTTTTAAAAAGTTTGAAAAATTCACCTTATTTGAGCACGGGTATGATATCAAGGAAGTCTTCTCTAAATATTTATTAATAATCCTTTTCTTAACTGATACATAGAATAATTAAATTAAACCGCAAAACATAAAACCACGACTGTTCGTTCTTCCACTCCGGACAGGGTTGGGAGCTCATCAGCTCATAACGTGTAATCACCAGAGGTGGGAGAGTTAATTTTTGTTCATATTTGCGTATTTGTGATTTGATTTGTACATTTTCCCATCCCTGGTAAGAAGATCGTTAACTGACAGGTCTGTGCTGGTCTGCTGTTAAATACTGCTGCAAATTTATTTTGTTAATTTTAATCATTTCTATGACAATTTTAAACATTTTCTACAGTCTGAGTGAAGTTTATCGCATTCTTTTTGTAAACAATAGAAGTTCAGACAAATTATTTACAGTTAAAATATATAGAAACAGCAATGGTGAATTGTGTGGCAGTTGGTTATGTTTCTGGTTACCAGCGGAAAAAAGATCCACTTCCAAAAGTACATTTGGATCACCCGTACATTTTTTTTATGTTCCAAAAGATAAAAAGTTAATCAAAAAATGCGGCAGATAGCAATTCTCAGAGACGACATAAAATTAAAAGCAGGAGTAGCAGTCTGTGAAAAACATTTCTGGAAAGACGCTTTGCTTTTTCAAAAACCAACAAGACCTGATGAAACGGTTATAGGAAAGGTACATAATAGTTCTTTTTAAGGTTCTCTTTAGTAATATACTTTCAAAATTTTAATAATTTTTATAACCATTATTAATAATACTCTAAAATTGGAAATTCATGTTTATTGTTATATATTTAAAATATTGCTTTTACAAATTTTAATAGTTTTCCACAAACATTTTTAGTTATAAATTTAGAAACTATAAACGAAATGAACTATAAACTGTAAAAAATAATAGTAATTAAATAAAAACGTTAACTCAATGACAAATACAAAAATAACCCATAACAAAAGCAAATAAAATAATTTTTCTTTGTTTCTTAACTTGTTAAATTAATTTGTTAGCTGTATGGTAAATTATGTTTTAATTTATAAACAATACTATCAATTAAAATAAAAATAATTCACAAAGTTTTATTTTTACATATTTTTAAACATGTTCAGTTTCTTTAATAAAATTAAATCTTTTTTCAGACAATTCTTAAAAAAACAAAATTGAAGGAAGATGTCTACCTACCTTAAATTTAGGACGAAAGGAAAAACCCGTGAAATCCAGATCATTGCAGTTAAAACGGAAACTGCAGGATAATTCAGTTAACAAGGCACCAAAATCAGGTAAATTAATAACTTAAAATATGGTACTAAAGAAAATAATTTGGCAAAAAGTGACATCGATGCAAAAAACGAAGCTATTCCTACCACACAAAATGTTGATGAAGACATCGTACCTAAGAACAATACTTTTTTCGAAAAAAATAGCCGCAGACGACACAAGTGTTCATTTGCCATGCATATGGCTTCGATCAAATGTCAATTGCAAGAACGAAAACGCAATTACTTTTGTAAAATTAATTGGAATTAAAGACAAACATGGGCAGGTTCATTCTGGTTGTCATAAAACTGTTACACTTGACCAAAATATGAACTTATTCATTTACATAAATGGCAGACACATAGAGAATGTTCATTTTGGTTGTCAAAACAATAATTTTGAAAGTTTGTAACACTTGGAGCTTGTTCTAGAAACAGTGGACAAATGTCTAATTTGTCAAGGTATGTACAGTCCCGGCCATTAAAGCCTTTTTTTCCACTAAAAAATTTTTACTCAGCGAGTTAGAAACTCATCGTGTAAAAACTTAAGACGTAAATTACGTAAAAACCTGTAATTTACTTCAGATGAATTACCTTTCCATCCCTGGTCACCAGGGTTGAAAACGTGAAAATACTCAAAGATGGGTAGTGGCGCGTCAGTAGTTGATTTTCTTTACGTAGTTTTAACAAAAGTTACGTACATCTCACACTGTAAAACATTAATTATTTCGTCTGACTCAAGATGTAATAAATAGTACATTATTCTTTAATGCTACTGATTCAAAATTATTTATATTTCTCAGACACTTTTTCTACAAACAGGAAAATGTTTATCCACAACTAACGGTCATATCAAATTGGTCTGCCGGTTCTCGTTCGATCACCGAAGCCAAGCAATTTTGAGCGCGGTTAGTACTTGGATGGGTGACCGCTTGGGAATACCGCGTGCTGTTAGTTTTTTTAACAATTTTTTTTGAAAAAATTTTGCTAAACCTACAAATTTTTTAGTCTTTAATAAAAATAAGATTGTAATAATAAATAATAATAAATAAGATAATAATAATAATAATAAATAAAAATAAATAAGATAATAATAATTAATCAGTCACAAATAAAAAACGACACATTGGGTTTAAATTTAATTTATTTAACATGAAGTAAGAAAACTTTGGTATAAAACAAAGCAGTCCTAATGCATTAACAGTCAGTACAAGCTAATTTATCGAAACAGAGAAAATTATTTAGGTGGATGAAACAAAATTCATTAATCAAAAACAAACCTATACCTTTTTAAAAAGCCTTATAGAACAAATTTAAAAAAAAGAGCTTAATTCATTTCTTTTTTGCATCAAAACAAAATAGAATTTGCTTTTGATAGTGAAAAGAGTTTTTCAATCCACCTTTCTTTACACAATGTTAAAAATAATCAAATTTATATATCGCATACGAATGTTACATACGGAAAGTTAAAAACTGTTTATTTTTGTTTTCTTATTAAATCCCACGATTATGCACTAAGCAGCTTAAGAAGCTATATTTTTATGATTTATTAACTGACAAAGTAACTTATGGTTATTCCTAAAAATTGTTTTAAAGCGGCATTTTCTCTTTTTCACAATTTGAAATTTAACGTTCTGTTGAATTTTTAATTTTAATTCATAAATTACATCATTTATAAATGACAACGTATAATTCCTTGTCGTGCGAATTATAATTTTATTCATTGTCATTTGTACTTGCCATTAATTGTCATAAAAAAAAGACTGTCAAATGTTGAATTATTACGTACAATTATTGTAAATATGATTTAGTGACTCTTCACTTGAATCAAGTTTTTATTTCAATCCCGATCAACAAATATTTCTTACTCGATCAACAATTATTTCAATCCTGAACAAAAAATATTATTTCAACACTGAATAACAAGAATAAAATAAATGTGACGCGTCGCGAAGAAAGGTACCTTAGCATCTAATGAAATTAGGTTACGTTTGGTGGTAGTTTTAACGTAATTAAAGCTTCATTTTTAATTATCTGCCGACAAAAACAGTTTTTTTCGATAGTTTTCCAAAAATCTATTCAAGAAATATTGTTTTTGATTTCAGATAATTAAAAAGGAATAAGTACTAATCAAGTTAAAATTACCAGGAAACATAACCTAATTTCGTTTGATGCTAAGGTACCTTTCTTCGCGACGCGTCACAAATATTGCAAAAAAAATGTTCTCGTTTTCGACAAAAAATTAAATTAACAAAATAAAATTAATGTAAGACTAATTTATTTGCTTTATGACAAATGACAAAAGGACTTGAGTTGTGGATTTGAAATCCATTCTAATTTTAAATTAGAATATCTCCATTTGATTATTAACTGCCATTCGCTTGTGTCTAAAAGGAAAAATGCCGCTTCACCTAGTAGATACAATATGAACGGTTAATCATACGGCAGTTGTCTAAAATAAAATTATACTTATCAATTTACGATATCCTGGGTATATTTTTAAGTGCTAGTTGACTATGTATAATTTTATAAGTTAAATCGTGTGCTTTTGTTGGTTTTTAGATTCAAACGCGAGAAGCGAAAAGTTTACGATACTTACATAAATTTTAATAGTTTAGTTTATAATGTTATAGTTTTGAATATGGCTATATCTAATAGCACAATTTAACACATATACGGGACACAAAAAACTGCGCAGCATTCAAATCACATAGATGACAGAGGTGCGTCGTTGCAGCCACTCACTGACAATCATTTCTTTTCAAAGAATCCTTTTACTCCTTTCAATTATCAGATAATTCTTTAGACATCCCTATACCACTCGACATTGACTAGTTTTTGCCCTTGTGACATTTATTTAAAAAAAAACAACAAACAATCAATTATTTCCACCATTATTAAAAAAGTTATTACTCTTTTAATTATAAAAATTATATTATAAATTACATACACACAAAAAGCAAAAAAGCGCCTGCGCATTAAACCAACCTAACCTAAGTTAGTGGACAAAACAAGAAATCATCAAATCTAGGAAAGCGTAAAGATCACAAGGCTGAACTCGACACGACAATTTAATACGTTTTTCCTTGCATTATATATTGTACAATATATAAAAATTTGTACACAGCGGATATTGATGAAAAGAAAGAGAATCAATGTCACCGGTATATTTCTTCTCGTTTATCTGACACGCTAGAAATTATGGCTGCCGATCGACGCATGGCACATAAATAAATGTGACATCTACATTATACTTATATAGTCTAGCAGTAATATCATTGTAAAAATGAACTATGAGTCTTGTAAATACACGCACTCTGTCTGCAAGTCACAATTTTCTTTCTATTTCTGTCATGATTTTGTGCTTTCATCTTTGTCGCAGACAGCGTGTAATACCAACTCGCAACCATTTGTTCGATTTAAGTTCTCAACTACCTACGCATACTCATTAATTATTTGCAGTTTCGGAACAATCGACTGCATCCGCGAAATCTTCATCGCAACCGTACTCTGATATCACAAAGTAATAACGAGTCAAGATTTTCATTGAAGCACTTTTCTAGTTGATCTCAATTTTTTCTCCACAATTTTTCTCACTTTCTTTCTTGAATACAAAAAATGCAAATTATCATTTATGTTTCGTGCACGTTTTGACTAGTAATTAGCAGACTATAAAGAATCAACATTATTTTGGACTCGTTCAATGCACGGAAAGAATAGTAGATTCTACCCGAGAGGTTAGACCGAACATAGAGGTCAAGAGGTGAATTTTATTCAACAGAAAGTATATGCTAATGTCGACAGATGGCGCCACTGTTAAATTCCTATATAGAATTACTTTACTCAGCGCGTTGTCGAAAAAACTAACCCCTCTTTCCACACGTGGAAATTAAAAAAAAATCTTTATTTTCGTGCCTTCAACTAGAAAAGTGCCTTATGATGGTAATCGTACGGTAAGAACCCATTCTAGAGTCTTTGTTTTTGACGTGTGATGATTTTTGTTCAATTTTTATATCATTCGTCGGAGACACAACCTTTATTACAAAATTATAAATCGTTGGTCTACAGATCACGGCAGTGTGACAGAACCATGAGTAAATGGAAATTAAAGCGAAAAATTGCATCGTTCTGCCTCTTAAAAATTCAATTAAGGCTTGTGTAAATGTGCTTGATAATAAAAATTCTAAAATTTGTCATCACCAACGTTTCATAAACATGGTTGTATTTGATTTATAAGACTGAACATTGTACCAAAAAAAAGTCGTGTGACACTTAAGATCAATATAATTTTAAAATTTGTACTGCAATAAGACGTTGAAGACAATGGTTATGATTTTGATAAAAACACATAACCCCTTTGGAATAATTAATTCTATAATGTGTGAAGTGCTCCATTTTTTTCTTTTTTTATTAACGTTCCATCAGGTTAATATTTTTTTTCTTCGTTTGGCGTTGCTAGAAATGACTAAATTTTAATTTAAATTAAACTGAGCAAGTAGAATAAGAGCATTTTACACTTTGCAGTTGATATCACAGATACATAAATAATAGAGTAAATCACTTTTACTTATTTAACACTGGGAGATAAGAACTTAGAAAATAAATTAAAAGATTAATCGGAACTTAGGCGCAAAAAAGATTTCGATCTATTTCAAACCTAAAAGTTCGAATTTAGTTGTAGTTTCTTCGAAAAATGTCCAATTTTGATCGGAAAATATTCTTTTCAATTCCAATGACAAATGCAAACGAAGGGTACCGAAGGGGTTTTTTTGTTAACCACAATATTAATTCGTAGAAGCGACATACAGTGATCAAAAAAATGCAAGATTCAAAAAATCATTTTTTCGACTACGCTTATTAATCGAGTTCAATTTTATAGTTTATAAAAAAAAATTGTAACAGTAGTTTTGATTTGTATACTTCTAGGTTTTAATTTAAAAAAAATAAATTAAGAGCTTAAAAAAAGAATTTCACAAATTTGTAGTTTTGGCTTTGAGAAAAAGCAGAAATTTATTCTTGTCAGTCTTTTAAGTCACTTCTCCAGAGTTTTTCCAAAAATTTAGCGAATTTTAAATCTAATAGTAGCATTATTTTTTTAGAAAAAAGCTTTTTAATTGTAACGCAAAAGTTACTTTTTTGCATTTTTTTCAATATTTTCGCGGGGGTTTGTAAGAAAAATTGTACAAGTGTAAATAAATAAATAAATAAATTATACATTTCTTTCGAAGATAATGACTGTCTTTACAATTTTGAATTTCTAAAAAAATTGAAGAATTTTAATTTAAAGTATTATTTAAATGCGTAGTAAAATTTAAATGCGCAGTAAAATTTAAATGCTTAATAAAATTTAAATGCGTAATAAAATTTAAATGCGCAATTCTCCCATGCTTTTTTAAATTAGTTTTTAAAAATAATTTCAATTAACAAAAAAATGAAAACAATTTAAAACCAACTCAAACGAATTCAATATTAAAATTAAATTCTTTAACTTCTTTCTTTATCTTTAATTGTTTTGTTTGTTTTGAGTTATTTTTAAAGAATTTTTTAAAATTTAAACTGCTTAATTGATGAAAAAATAACAATGAGTAACTTGTTTTTTTACTCTGAAGAAAAGTGTTTTTCGTTAAAAATATTCAGATCACAAATTAATTTGTTAATATTAACAAATATCTGTCTAAAAGATTTAAAAAAAATTATTTTGTGTTTAAAATTATTTCAATTATTGCGAGTTCATTTTTTTAGTCGCTTTAAAAGAAAAGAATCTAAAAAACTTTAATGTAACTGTTACATTAAATATATTAAGCTATACGTATACTTTTCTACTACGTAGAAAAAGTTTTTTGACACATGAAAACGTATTTTTATTATTGTGCTCACGAATAGCACAGACGATTTTTAAATGCACTACTATAAATGCTTTTGTAAAACAGTTAATTAAATAGATAAAAAATAGTAAAAAATAATAATAAATAATTTACAAAATCATGAAGGTAATGACAATAATAAAAAGAATGAAAATTAAAAAAATAATGTAAAATAGTAAGAATGAAAAAAATAATGTCAAATAGTAAAAATAAAAAAAATAATGTAAATTAGTAAAAATAAAAAAATGTCAAATAGTAAAAATAAAAAAAAAATATAAAATAGTAAAAATAAAAAAAATAATGTAAAATAGTAAATATAAAAGAAAATAATGAAAAGACAGTAAAAATTACGGTAAAAATAAAAAGAATGAAAAAAATAGTAAAAATCACGATAAAAATAAAAAGAACGAAAAAATAGTGAAAGAAAAGAATAATGGAAACAATGAAGAAAATGAGGTCCTCTACGAGGAAAAAATAATAATAATAAAATTCATATAAAATCGAGTTGCGCGCGTCTTTTTACAAACTTAAAACGATGACTTTCTAAAAGTCAAAGATCGATTAATAATTGCAGACACCGTGGTATTTTGAATCTTACTTTTTTCACCTTGATCACAATCCAGTATGTCTACAATGTTAAAGACATTTTTGGACAGTAAATAGCTTTTATAAGCAATCAATCAAATTCCCTTTCCAATCCTAAAATTGAAACTTTCAATTGTTGAATCTATAGCAGGATATAACAAAATTAAAATAGAAAATTGAGCAATGTTATGCTCACTCATTGTTACTGATTGATTAGATCATTCAATTTTGAACAATCTACGCAAAAATTCAAATCAAGAAAAACTATTCAACTTCAATTTTAAAGATGGAAGACGATAATCGATTTACAGATTACACTGCCACAGTATCGTAGGGTGTGAGGAGTCCCCCGTGGCCATTGAAGGGGGTGCCTGCTTGCCTGGAGGGTGCTTCGTTTCTGTAACAGAGCCATTTTTTTAAACAAAAGATCTCGAAAAATTCAGAGTGTATAAAAACCTATTCTATAGCTGAGTCCTATGACATTCAGCTGCAAAAGAATCATGAGCCATAGCCGCATTAACAAATGTTTCGTTTATAATATTTGAAATCACATAATTAGCCGCAAAATGTAAATAAACAAGTGAATTGAAAAATCCTAAATGTGGCAGAATAGAATTTTCAAATGTGTATTTATAATAATTTAAAATAGTTTTAATAATTTAAAATAGTTTTAATAATTTAAAATAGTTTTTCTTCTCGTAATTTTGATGAAAGCAATTTCCCAAAGCTTTCGAGCGTTCGCGCTAGATGGCGCTGTGTGTATTTTCTGCGCTAAAGAGGCGCGCGTGCGCGATAAGTTTTCTGCACTATTGTTAGGAAAGAGTGTAGAAAAATGGCGCATGCGCAATACGGCTCTTTAAATTTTTAAGTAATTTAATGTTACATTTTACACATTTTAATAGTGTTCATTAAATGTGTTCAATTCACGTACACAACATTTTTGAACTCTTTTTGCCACTTTTAGAATTTTTTGTAATGAAAATGAGATGATAACTTGGATCATTTTTGCTCATGATAATGGGTATTATACACATATTTATGACAAGTGATTGCAACTTTATTAAAAAAAAAATAATAGTGCGTGTGTTAAGTATATATACAGGAATGTATTAGTATACATTATGATATATGAATATTATCATTTTATTAATTTACTGAAAACATTTCTTTTTTTTATTTCATCATAAACGGGCCGTAACAAAGAAAGATGACCCTTTAAATAGAAGAAACATATGATACATTTTCTTAAACAAGTACCACACAAAAGTCATAATTATAATTTCCGAAAAATTAACACACACATAGAAGACTGATTAAAATAAAAAGAATTTTACTTGTAAAAAAATTTACATACGCAGTTTTAGTTGAAAATAATTTACATAAATAATTTTAATTGAAAATAATTTACATAAAGAATTTTAGTTGAAAATAATTTACATAAAGAATTTTAGTTGAAAATAATTTACATAAATAATTTTAGTTGAAAATAATTAACATAAAGAATTTTAGTTGAAAATAATTAACATAAAGAATTTTAGTTGAAAATAATTTACATAAAGTTTTTTAGTTGAGAATAATTTACATAAAGAGTCCCAGTCTCGAATATTAAAAATTTGTTCAATTGTGTATTTACAGTGACTTCTTGATTGTAATTTGAACATCATAAAAGCGAAACAATTTTGGAAAAGTCATTATTCAGAGTATTCGACTAATTCTAAATTTTTTTGATTATTAATTATATTTATTGTATTGGTGGATAAAGAATATTATGTACAAAAAAATACAAAGTATTTCTCCATCCACCACTGAATATGAGTACAACTACAACCAATAACACCTTATGATATCTAATTTTTGAAGAAATGAAACTTTCGAATTGTACCATGTTGTAGGATAGTATAAAAATATTTGTGATCAAGCATTAGATGATGGATGACAAAAACTGTTAAGTATTAAAAAGGTTAATTAGTATTTGGCTAAAAACATAGAATGAATGGTTAGATGTCAGAAAATAAATCGTTAAAGATGGTTTAAGATGGTTTAAAATGGTTTAAGATAGTTCAAGATGGTTGACGATGCTTAAAGATGGTTGACGATGGTCGATGGTTAAAGATGGTTGAACAGACCGTGGAAATTTCTTTCCACAAAAGAATCAATGAGATAATGAAGGAAAAGCCTCTACAATAACACTTATAACAATGTAATTTATAACACTTACAACACAATAATTTAATAAAACTACATAACATTTAAAACGGACCCTCTCCATGCAAAAATCCCTTTCTATGGAAAACCCCTTTTTATAGAAAAACGCTTTCTATAGAAAAATCTTTTTTATAGAAAAACGCTTTCTATAGAAAAACCCTTTTTATAGAAAAACGCTTTCTATAGAAAAACCCTTTTTATAAAAAAACGCTTTCTATGGAAAAACCCTTTTTATAGAAAAACACTTTCTATAGAAAAACCCTTTGCATACGATAAAAATTCTCTCCATGCAAATAAATCCTTTACATGCAAAAACCCCTTTCCATGCAAAAGCAAACATTAAAACATTAATCTACAAAAGAAACAAATAACAAAACATCAGGCATTTTACACATAATGACAATAATAATTCATTTTGTTCTACTATTTTGTGAAGAATCAAAAAATGATGGTCAATAAAGCCTCTCTTTTTGGCCCTTGCTGTCCTCTTTTTGTGCATTATTTCTGACCAATTAAACGAAAACAATTTTCCAATTTTGAATTCCTAATAAATTTTGAAAATAAAAAAAAATCTTTTCGGAAAAAAATCTCATTGTTGTTGATCTTCGAAAGTTTTTCTTCTTATTTTTTTTCGAAAGTATTTCTATTCCTCTATTTTCGTTGTTGGTTTTTTTTAGAAAAATCAGATTTTAAACTCCTTTTTGCTTTCTTTGTTCTCACTGAGAAGCACATTCATCCTGAAACTCACATTTTGTGAAAAAGCATAATTTTGAAAAGTATTGAGTCCACATCTTCTTATTGACCTTCATCCTTTAATTTTTTATATTCCATATGCGTGATTTTATTCAGTGTACAAAAATTTCGAATATTACGAAATCTGTAAAAACTAGGAAAGAAATTATTAAAGAAATCAATTGGTGAATTAAAAACGTAGAACAATTATTATTTTGGTAAAAATAGCACTACATCACTAAAAAATAGAACTTTGATAAATAATAATAATAATAATAATAATTATAATAATAATAATAATAATAAAAATAATAATGATAATAATGATAATTATAATAAATAATAATAATGATAATAATGATAATAATAATAAATAATAATTATAATAATAATTAACAATAATAATATAATTTTCACCGTCATTGAAAATAGATTTACTCCCATATTTCTAATCTAAGCACTCTATTTTATCTACTCTGTATTTTTAATTTTTTTACTTAATTTTTAATTTTATCTCTAGATTTCCTTTCTATCATGCTAACACCACCAATTTTCTACTAATTCTTTTTACTTTAATTTATTTTAGTTTATTTAATTTATTTTCTTTTTCTTTTTATTCAATTTTATTCGATTCTTTTCTTATACAAACTCCACATTTCAACCCATTTTTGTGAAAAAATAATTTTCTTTTACATAATAATGAAATATAAATAAATAAAAATAAATAAAAATAATAACGCAGTCCTTCACTGAGAAAAATGAGTTTGCTGTTATATGGATAGCTAACTTTTAGCTACTATAGCTAATATTTAGCTGTTACAGCTAAACATGTTAGCTGTTTTAGCT
>WNHD01001670.1:0-20597 GCA_011057455.1 Ganaspis sp. Gsp50 | reverse complement strand
TCAATTGAATAAGTGTTTCTCACTTTTATACATCTATTGTCAGTCCTTAAAGTCAGACTTGGATTTCAACCCGCAGTAATTGGTACATTTACCCTATTTTCCAATAATGACAGCCTCTGGTTTTTCACCGATTGGTTTCTTTTAACGATTATTTTGCGTCACCCTGTATATATTTCCAAATTTGAATAGGAATAATTTTTGTTTTTTCTAATTTTAAATACAAAAATATATTTTTGGTTCTTTAATGTTCGTTTATTAAATGAATGTTCAATTAAATAAAAATTATATTTTAAAAGAAAATTATGTTTGTTAAAAGTTCTTTACAATAAATTACTTATGTACAAAAGGAAAGATTATAGGAAATAAAAATTGAGATTAATAAACATTCAATAAAATAAACATTCTATTATTTTTGTTTTGGATTTCTTTTACCATATAAAACTGGTAATAATTTATTTCGTGAACACAAACACTTTTACTAAATTTGTAACAAAGTGGACATTTTTTATTTTACAATGAGAAATTCTGATAGCCAAATAATTTAATTTTGAATAATTTAATTTGGAATAAATATTAAAACCAAATAATTTAATTTATGATAAAGTGAATTTTTTGAAATCAATATAATTTTTCAAATTTTTATTGAAAACGGGAATGTGAAAATCAGTTTTTTCTCAATGTGAATAAACAAATTTTCTGGACCATTCAAGTGATAAAAATTAATAGATGATAATTTCAAGATTCATTAACAATCGTTGACTATTAGAAAGTTTTCATAATAGTAATTAGTTTTCTTGCCATGAGTAATATATTTTCCGTGTGATTATTATTTTATTAATTAAAAGAAACTCCAATAATTCTTCCAACAAAAAAAAAGTATTACTTCGAGTGCGTTTTTTGTAAATCGCTCAAAATAATTTAAATTTTCGCAGAATTTTTACGTCAAAATTTACTGTTCAAAATTGTTCGAATATTTTCTACTCAAAGTTCGAGTATTTTCGACATAAAATTATTCCAGTATTTTAGATTCAATATTGTTTGAATATTTTAGACGCAAAATTGTTTGAAAAAATTGCGACACAAAATTGTTCAATTGTATATTTTCAAAGGAAAAATGTTGAATATTTTCAACGTAAAATTGTTTGACTATTTTCGACGCAAAATAATCCAAATATTTTCGACTCAAAAATGTTCGAACTTTTTCGATTCAAAATTGTTTCAACACTTTTTAGATGACTTTTTAATAAAAGAAAAACATTTTTTGTAGAAATTGAATCACGAACTCATTTGGAAGAATTTTAGTTTTTCTATTTTAAAATAATTATTCACAAGTTGCGATTTATTTTTTATTTATGATCTAGAATAAAATTTGACGGCTTCGCGAGTACGGAGGTACGTAGAAGGATATTTTTGTCATTACAGTTGAAGGCTAAAATTGTGCAGTGTGAGGCATTTTGTGCTCGCAAATATGAAATATGAAACGTCTGAGAAATCACGTTTCTAGGAATGCTGAAACATAAATTGTACATTAAAATGTAAATTTTATTAAATTATTATATTATTATTTTCGACTCAATATTTTCAATATTTTCGACTCCAAAATGTTCAAACGTTCTTCGAATTTCCGTATTTCTCTTCACTGCTTTACGCCACATTTTTATTCCAATTTTTTAAAAGAAAATAATTAAACAAAAATTAAATTGAAAACAAAATATAAGAAAAAAAAAAGAAAAATAAGAGTATAATAAACAATAAAAAAATGCATATTTATGAATCAGAATGAACTTTGATTTTACCAATTTTAAAACACGTTTTGAGTGTGGATCAGGTAAAAAATTTGGTAAAAAAAATTTTGCAAAAAGAATAAAAGAAAAAAAAATAAAAGAAAAAGAAATAAAAAGAAAAGTAAAGTAAAAAGAAAAATCTGGTAATAAATGATTCCGTAAAAAGTAAATAATGAAAAAAAATATTTCGACACTTGCGAGCAATGTAAAATATAAATAAAAGAAAATAAAAAAAGCAAATATAAATACAATAATTTAATATTTTAATTATTATTGTTTAACCATTATTTATTAACCATTATTGTTTTTTAGTCTAAACTTTGTTTCAATAAATTTTGTTTTTAAAAATTCTGCACGTTGGCAAAATTTTTTTTTCAAAATTGAGTGAGAAATTCTTTTCCAAATATTATAAAAAATAAACTTCGCTTTAAATATTAATCTTATTTCAATAAATCCTAAAAAAAATTCCATGAAAAATTCAGCCAAAAATTGTTATCAGTTTTCTGTTATCAATGACAAATAATTAACTTCCACGTGCGTCCGGGACCTTTTTTCTCCGATCTTTGTATTAAAATTAGAATTAAGTGAAAACGAGGAAACGAGCCGAATCAAGAGATATAATAATTAAAATTAATTATTAATTTCTCTGTTTGAGAGGATTGTGAGAATTATGCTCGGCAATCACAACTGTTTAAATATAAATACTTGACTTCTCTCGAAAGAGAAGTGGCGTGACATTATTAATCGTTGTTTTTATTTATTTGACAATGTTAAAAGACACTACGTAGAGTGTTCGTTTCAAGAGAATAATAAAATCGTTACTGTTTTCTTAAAACAGGTGGTAATTAACGATCAAATTAATAATAAAAATGTAATATTTTTAAAGTGTTTTATTACTGGTTTTTATCTTTTGTTTTTTTTTTGTTCCTTTTGTTTAGCTATTATGTGTAATGATTTATCAACTGTAAATAGAATCGTAATATTTAAGGCTGTATATTTGAAAGCATCTAATCGAAGAATAAATTTTACATTCCATTATGGAAGATGAATGGAATAAAGAGAAGACATTGAAGATTAATAAATAAAATGAAAAACAAACATTAAATAGTTGTTTTCAATTTATATAGCGAGGGAGACAAAAACAAGATCAAGTATCGCTTTTTTTTATGAAATCTTCTTTATCTAAAAAGCGAGAATCTGACGCTAAAATACTTTAAGTTAGAAGTATACAACTTTTGAAGTACATTTCTGTCTAGAAATGTGAAACAATTTTTGAAGTATTTTTTGGACCTGTTTGAAACAAATCTGCATTTTTTTCAAGGAGTTTTAAACTCTCATCCGTAAAACATTATTTAAAAAAAAAAAAAATAAATAAAAAAATATATTAATAAATAAAAAAAAATAATAAATGTAATTTATAGTAATTAAAGTTTTAAAGTTATTATTTGAATGAACGTAAGTATTAAAATTATTATAATTAATAATAATATAAGTTCATAATTAGTAATATAAGTATTAAAATTATTATATTTAAAGTAATTTAAGTATTAAAATTATAAATATTTAAAATAATGTAATTAGAATTAAATTAATATTTCCCTAATCCTTTTGGATTTTTTGAAAGTTGATTATCCTCTTTCTAAATGATGCTCAAGTTCGCAACATTTGTTTTCATTTACGAGAAAAGAGTGAATAAATTTGCATTTTAATTTTTCGTAAACGAAAGAAACGTTGCAAATTTTAATCTCATCTTTCTAACACAATTTCTTTAATTTTTAATGTTCATGTTTTAACAAAGTTTTCTACAATACAAAAAGAATTGCAAACTTTTTAAATCATTTTTCCTTATTTCTTTACAAACTTTGTTTATTTTGGAGTAGTTTTGAAACTTTTCACCAAGTTTTTTCATTTCCGCTGATTTTTAACTCTTTACAGCATACATTTTTCTATTAAGAATACAAAATTCAAAGTTCATATATGTATTCCTAAAAGTTTTCGAGTTTTAAAATTTTTCGTTGACAGATTTTCAGATTTTCAAAATTCAAAATGGCTGAAGATTTTTAAGAATAATTCGATTTTCATAAAATTTGGTATTCCGTGGTTTTTGCAGTCGCTTCATTTTAAATATGAGGTCAAATTTTCAAAACCTAAAATGGCGAATGAGTTTTTAAAAAATAATTCTATTTTTATGAAACTTGACATCTCAAGATTTTGGGGACCGCTAATTTCAAATCTGAGATTAGATCTTCAAAATTAAAAATGGCGGATTCAAGATGGCGGAAGATTTTTTAAGAAATGTGTCGATTTTTATAAAACTTGGTATCCTATGGTAAACTTGGAATTAGCAAGACTAATTCAAATGTTCTAAGTTGTATACAAATCAGTTTTTTGAAAAAAATCTTGCACCAAACGACATTTTGGATTTTGAAAATCTGACCTCATATTTTAATTCAACGATTTTGAAAAATGAGTAATACTTTTAGTATAAGTATTTCTTGATGAATATTTATAATAAATATTGATTTAGTATCAATATTTAGTTTTATAAGAATTGGTTTTCTTTAATTTTCCGCCATCTTGAATTTTGAAAAACTGACAACATATTTAGAATCAGTGACCTCAAAAAACCATTGGACACAAAGTTTCATAATAATCGAATTATGTTTTTAAAATCGTTCGCCATCTTGAATCCGCTATCTTGAATTTAAGTTTTTTTGTATAATTATATATATAATAATTATATAAATACAATAAATATTACATAATTATATTTGTTTATTCATTTTTTTACGCTTCATAATGCTTTATTTGGCAAAAAATGATTTTTTTTGTCATTACGTTTTAAACTTTAAAATAAGAAGAAAAAGTTGTAAATTGAAAAGGTAGGTTTTTTAATTTTTCTCCAATTTCTACTTTTCTTCAAAAATTCGGAATCACTTCTCTATTTTAAAGAAAATTCAACTTTTTTTTTGAAAATATTTTTCTTTTGAATCATTTTATAAAAATATCGATGTGCGTCATCGGTTCTATAACAATTTTTTTTTAGTTATTTATAACATTTCCATTTTCAACTTGTTAAATTTTCTAGTAATTTTTATTATTTTTACGTTTTTTGTAGTTGTCTTCTATTTTAATTCTAAAATTATCGATGAACATTTTTTAAGATTTACACTTTTTTTTTGCCCTAGCTAGTTTATAAATAAATAATCTCTTAAATATTTTGGATACAAATGTATTGAATTTTTGTGTTTTTCAATAACTAATCAATTTGTCATCAATTTCTTGGAATTTTATTTTACTCGTTTTTTAAAGATTATTTCTCCCATTATCGACTTCTGTAAGTTTTTTGTATTTTAAAGTTACTTTTTACTTTTAAAGTATTTGTTAAAAACTTATGAAATGCATTTTATACATTTTTAATACATTTTTAAATTTCTGTTTTTATTATTCTTTTTTTCAACTTTTTGTTTCTTTCAGAAACTTCAATCTTTTCAGTTGCCGTCAACCAGGGTAATTATGAAACGCAAATAATATAAATATATAAATAATATAGTAAGTAAATAAATAAATAAAAATACAATTTTTCTCCATATTTGACAATTCAGCATATTACGCAAAATTTACTTCAATCATTCAGAAATGTGATGGAATCTCTGAAAATTTTCTGCTAAATTATATATTAAAATATTCTTTTTAGGCAATTTATGAAAAAAAAATTCTAGCATTTTCTCCTGGTTGAGAAAATTGTGTGACAAAAGTGTTTTCGTTTTCAAAATTAAGGAATATTTGTAATTTTCTTTTAATTATATTTCGTGAAAATTAAAATTAGATATTAAAATTATAGACAATTTTAAAGGTATTTTGATTTATTTTTATAGATGAATTAATTTAATTTGTGTTTTATTTTTTAAATTGATTAATTTAATATTATTATTGTATCTTCCTTATTTGCACCTTTTGTATCAAGGTTAATTAACATTTTTTGTTTAATTATTAAATTTTTCGAAATTGAGACAAAATTTATATTAAAGTTAAAATGGCAAATTTATTTTAAATATAGGAATAACATGTTATTCGTAATTAAAGATATCTAATTTTTTTAATAAATGAATTTAATTCAAAAATTTCCAATTTCAATTAAATTTAATTAATTTTCAATTAAATTTTTAATTTCGAAGATTTTCAATATTTCATTATATGTTTTGAAATTCTTTTCTGGTTTACAATAAATTTTCAAGTGATATTCCAACTATTTTGTCAGCAACATCTCCAGCATCAATCACAAAAAACGATAATTTAAAGAACAATTTTGAGTGTAACAACTGTCCCATAATTACCCCAGTTAATAATTTTTGCAGTTTTCGTAAATTATTTTGAAAACAATGCATTAATGTGGAGATAAAAGAATGATCAATTACAAAAGAACACTTTTATTGCTTTGGTATTAAACGAGAAATTGAAAAGAAATGAGAATTTGTCGTTGTCTACGAAACTCGAGTGTTCAAGGTGAAAAGGAAGTTAAAAAGCAGTAAAATTGAACATGTAAAATTCTCATAGCTGAGAGTTCGATGAGTAATTGATTACATTCTCGAAGATCGAGAAGACAAACGACCAGGTCAATAATGTGAATGAAATCTGTCGAGTTACGTTAGCGTTTGCAATAGAATGATTGAGAGTGGGCGATCAATTGACCTTTCATTAACTCGTGCCAATAGGGATGAATTGTTATCAACGCACGTTGTGCATACATAATAGATTGGCCCTTTTCACGTAAGTAGGTAGAGCGAATTTTCAATAGGCACAATATAGACAAATGGATAAACAACCACACTCCTTTTTCTTCACTTTACATGTTCCTTCAACTTTTTCAATACATTTTTTTCAAAATCTCTCGCATAGGTTCAATTGCACATTTTCATTTAAAAATTTATTTCATTACTACTTATTTCCTGAAATTGAAAAAAGTTATTATAATCCACATGTTTATTTATTTTCAAACTTTGTTAACTTTTATTTAACCTATTTTATAACATTTACAACTTTTTTTTATTTTATATATAAACGTATTTGTCATTTGAAACTTTAGACAAAAAGAGTATTATAGGAGTCGCAATTTAAAATAGTTACGTAATATACTAACTAACGAAAAATTCCAAATTGAAAAATAATTTTATAATACATCACTTTATAATAACTGTAAGTTCTTTAATCATTCTCATTAATTGTTATTATTTTCCATTATTATCCTCATTAATTTGTTCAGATAATTGATGGTTAATTGACAATTAATTGATAGTAAACAGTTAGTAAATTATTAGTAAATTATTACTTCTTAAGGTAATGTTTATGAAAGATACGTCGTAATTGGCACAAGAAGGCTCTAATGTCTTTTACTTGATTGTCGGTAGAAAACTCGACGGCCTTTTTCAGCTCTTCACGGTGTTTGGGTTCAAGATTGGGTTCAATATTATCCACTGAAACGAAAATATAATGAGTAAAATTTTGTTTTTAATACTGATAAGTTCAAAAATTTAAAGTTTACAAACCTCTCCAAAGATTATTTTTATATGTAAGATCAACGTAATATTCATCATTAGCTTCTTTGACAAAAAATATCACTGTCAATTTTTCTGCGTTGTTTTGCACATCCATCGTTATTCGGATATCTAGTTTCTCTTTGTAAATAGCGCACGCATGTTTGATCGCATCATAATCGCACTTTTTATCTCTTTTTCTTTCTTCCAATTCTAAAAATCAAAATCAACTGATTAGTATTATTACATTGAATATAAACAATAATTTAATAATCAATTAAAAAGAAAAGATGTTATGTATTATTACATTAATTATCAACAAGAACTTAAGGTATAATATTATTATATAAATATATAATTTATAATATAAATATAACTTAAGGTAATAACTTCAAGTAAAAAAGGAAAGAAAAAACAATTTATTATTTATTCAATAGAATTATAATCTAGAATTATGAATAAGTATACTATAATGCTATTTCTTTTAAATATACGTGTTTTAAAAAATTGAATTCAAATAAATTAACAATTTCATAAATCCAATTGATAATTAAATAATTTTCTAGTAATAGTTACAATTAACTATTGTCAAGTTCTGAATAAATTTATAGCAATTATAATTAAACTAATTCATGGTCATGATTGAATAATGAACCAAATATTACATGTGCGAGTTTTTTTAAGCATTTCAAATCACGTTCACAGAATTAAATGAAGCTTTGTTAACTTTTATTTATTGCACTTTAAGAAAATTAAAGTTTAATGCTCAATTAGTCCTTTGCTTAAATAATAAAAAAAATTGCTGAAATTTGTTTAAAAAGAGCAATTTTGAATTATTTTTTATTATTTTATTTTCTTTGACAAATAGTTTGCAAAAACGAAGGAATTACATTTCATTTTTATCAATATTGTCATCCTTTTTACATTCTCATCAATAATCAGAGTGTATTTTAATTAACTTGATAATTAATGAAAATAGTGTATCTTTTGATCAACCAAAAAATTGAATATTTCAAAATATTTTATTTTTTATACGACAATAAACCACCCACTTCCAAAAATTTTAAAAAGCATGTTGGAAATTGAAAATAATTATATAGTTAAATAAATAAAAATTAAATAATTAAATAAATTAAACTATTAAAATTAATAGTTTTATTTATTCAAGAATTTTTAGGTAATTTTTTGTACAAAACGAATTAGTATTATCATGTTTCTTTTAAAAAGCATATAAAATTGTTTAAACAATAACTATTGAATACTTTTTAAACCAAGTAATTGCAATTATTTATTGGCTTCAAAAAATGTTTTTTCTGAATTTTGCAACTTTTGCCGCAAAATTAGCATGTGGTACAAAGAATTTTCTAGTTATTATTTATTGCTTACAAACATTTTTGTCTTATTTCTTTAAATAAGACAAAAATGTTAAAAGTTTCTTTATATACTTTCTTTTTATACTTCGGGAGTTTTTATCTTTTCTTTTATTTTTTCAACTCAATTCTCTATAGTACAACAATTCAAATAAAGTTCCAAATGTTCAAATGAACGAAATTTTTATCCTTCTATTTTTAAAAATTCAGATTTGTACTAAAATATTATTTTACGCAAAAATTAGTAACAATTTATGAGATAAAATCTATTTATGAGAAAAATTCTATTTAGGCGACAAGAATAAAAACGAGCCAAAAATATGTTTCTTTAAATATTCGAGAAATGTATTCTCGTTTATTAAAAGATCATTATAAGATCATCATGTTATTTCTGTAACACGGCACATATAGAAAAACATCTATGAATATAAAAAAAAAGAATTAAAAAAAATGTTTAAAAAAATAAAGAAAAAAACTTTTATAAATATAAATAATCATCAACGAGTGTAAAAAGTGTATAAAATACTTGCCACGCTCCAAATCAATTATTTCAAGAGCCAATGTATCCCTTGTTTGTCTCATGTCTTTTAAATTTTCCTGAAGTTTTTCAATAAGATTAATGACATTGGATGTTTCTTTTTCTAATACTTTTTTGTTGAAAAATATCGTATCCAGCTTCTTTTTAGCAGTCGTGATGTGGTCATTTACTTCAGACGATGTATGGCTATTTATTTTAATTTGTTGATTGAATTCTGCAATGAAAATTGTAATACAATAATACACTTACAATACAATACAATAATTAACACTTTTAAATTCTTAAAACAAACTTATAAAATAAAACGAATTTAACAGATGAACACTTTACGAAAGTTCAGTTTGCATGCCGATATTTATTTATTTGCATTAGTTACAAACGACAAACATTTAACATAATTCATCATATTGTGTTATAATTCCATTTTCTGCTTATTAACAATAATATACTACATATAAAAAAATAATTATAAAATAATTATAAAATTACATATAAAAATAATAAAAAAACATTCAAAATTACAATACTTTTTGCAAGTAGACTTTTGAAACTGAGGTATTTTCAGAAATAATGCGCGCGGTAAACAAACCAAACATAACCTCACTTTTAGCAACTTCGAAGAATCAAAAGAGTGCACAAAAATTGTTGAATAATTACCATCTACACGATTGCAATGTTCATTTATATCTTGGGCCAAAGAGGAACTCATTTTTGAACAAGCGAATGATATTTGTTGCAAAACAATTGCTTCACTATTATCAGTACCTAGCAGGATACTTTTAAGATTGTATTCACTTAGTTCACTAAAGTTCGTCATTTTATACAAAATTCCTTGATAAACAGGTAACTAAATGCAGCATATGATTATAAAAACGCGAAAAACTCATTGAAAATATAAGGAAATGAACTTTAAATGTCACTTTCAGTCAAATTTGGTCGTTACAGTTACTACATTTGTTTACAATTTTAAAACCTGCAGTTATGCCAACGTGAATATACTACTGAAAACAAAAATAACTATGGAACGTCAGCGCCTCTAGTGGCAAAAAAGGCAACTAAACTTGGCGCGAAAATTCAAAATTATAAAGTACTGCTGCATTGGTAATTAATAATTACAATAACAATAATAATAAATAATAATAAAATCATAAAAATAATAAAATAAAAAAATAATAAAAAATAATAATAATAAAAAAATAATAAGAATAATAATAACAAGAACAACAATATGTCATAATAACATTGTATAAAAGATAATAGTAATAATTATAATAATACAAATAACAACTTATTTCGAACTGTTAAAAACTTTGTAAAAAAGGTAATAATTTTGTTTTGAAACTATTTTCCAATACGTATAAATTTTAATATTGTAATATCTTTTTCTAATATTCATATCTAAAAATGTATTAAATAAAGTATCATGAAAATATTTTATTTGATAAAAATTAAAAGTCAAAGAACAGTGATTTAATAAACTAGAAAATTTATTTTTGTATATTTTTAAATACAAATTTTACAAAAAATGAAAGCAACGAGTATAAAAGTATATTACAAAAATATTTCTTATAATTTTTGTAATGTTTTCTTATTTTACACAAAGATCCATTTTCACTTTTATACAAAGATCCATTTTCACTTTATTTAGTTAAATTAAATTTATTTATTTATAATAAATTTCTATATAATAAATATAATTTACTTAATTATTCATTTAGTTTAAATATTTTAGTTTTCAGTGTTTCAACAATATTAAATCTATGAGGCCTTAACGCTAAAATCTCTTTCAACACAAGAAGCAAAGTCTCATAATTTAAGCCCATAATAAGCCTTTAGAACTTGATATTAAATTATTTAAATTTCAAGAAACATCTGCATAGAAAAATTTAGTTGAAAATACTAATCTATTAATAACAAATGAGCCTTCTATTTTACGAAAAAAAATTATTTCAAACTGAAATTAAATTATTGAAAAATAAATTTGAATTGGAAAAAAATAAAGGCTTTTGAGCGTAACGTTTATAAATCGTTTTGTTTTAACATTTCATTATTCTCTACCCATGTTTCCATTTCCATCATTTCTAAACTTCCATCTTCTGCGACAGTTAAAATCTGTTTTGTAGAGAAATCCTTTTTCTGTAGTACTACATCTGAAATAACTGAATCTGTTTCTGCTAATACGATAGTTGACGAATTATGGGTAGTACTTTCTTGACTTAACATGAATTCTGCGCTCTCAACTGCAACACAAAATATAAATTTTATTAGACAAAGAGCTTTTTTTACTTTTTTTTTAGTTACCTTATTATTTACAGCAAAAAGTCGTTTATTTTTTAAAATACTTTTTAACCAAACAATATTTTTTTAAGAGCCCTAATTTTCAAATTGAACAAAAATGAGTCTATACAAATCATTGAATTAATTTTTAAATAAGTAAAATATATATTTAAATATATATAGTACAAAAATAAATAAATAAAATACATAATGAAATAATTAACAAAATTCATTTTGAATCTTAATTTAAAAAACCTTTTAAGGTTTTTATTTATTTTTTAAATAAACGTTTTCAAACGCTATTGCGCTTCTGTAAGCAAAAATTTAACATTTAACAAAAGAAATCTCGTCTGACAAAATGACTTGAGAGTTAAACCAAAAAAGTGAGAAAAAGTTTATGTTAACATTTAAACGCGTAACGTAGTTTTAAAAAAATTTATAAAAACATTATTTACTAAAATCTTGTATGAAATTTATAAACTTTCTTTAATTTATAATCTTTATTTAATTTATAAACTTTCTTTAAATTATAAACTTTCTTTAAATTATAAACTTTCTTTAAATTATAAACTTTCTTTAACTTGTATAATCATCAAAACAAGCATATAAAAATCTCATCGTTTTTACGTATATTTATCTTCATTCGATCATTCCATCATTTTATGATTATTTTTCTCTTAATCCGAAATGATAAAAATGATTAAATTTTTCAACAATTTTTTGTTTCAACTTTCAGGTCGCTTCATATCATAAAAACACATGAAAATAAAATTTTGTAAATCTAGTAGATAAACTGTAAATAAGACCTGAGACATTAAAAATGCTAATCATTTTAGAAATAAATTTAGTTTCAAGACAAAATAATTTTAATTCTTTTGTGATACATTTCTATTTATAAATAAACACAATTCATTGGTTTAGGGCTCAAGAAAATGAGCCAAAAGTTTTTTTTAATCAATTTGAATAGTTATCAGTGCTTTAAAAATATTTTTGGTTCGAATATTTTAAAAATTAGAAATTATAATTCACAATTTAATTATAAATTTTCTTTTGCAGTATTGAGAAAAATAAGGGTCGCACGATTCACTTACAATAAATTACTGGCGATAGTATAAATTATTAAAAATTTAGAAAACTATTCGAAAAAAAGAAAATCGAAAAAAAGAAAAACGAAAAAAATTGAAAAATCGATAATAGAAACTTGATGAAATAAAAAATAAGTAAGTTTTACTTTTTTTACGTATTGAACAAGTAAACTGATTACAGAAAAAATAAGTAATAAAAATAAAAACAAATTTAAAAACAAATATTGCAAAAAATAAAAATAAATAAAAACAAACATTGTAAAATAATGCCAAAATGAAATAAAAGAAAATATTGTAAAATAATGCCAAAATGAAATAAAATTGAAAATAGCAGCGAAAAAAAGAAACTAAACGAAAAACAAACAAAATCTGTCGATAAAAGAAAATCCATTTAGATTAATGAAGAAAATTACTACAGACAAAAAAAATATCGAAGGGAAAATTATAAATATCGAAAAAAAGAAAAGCCAAAATAGGTGACACTGAAAAGAGTTTAAAGTATGTTGCAAAATCGTTTAAATAAAATAAAATTATAAAAATTAAAAATTTTAAAAATGGAAAAAATTGATCGAAAAAATAGATAATAAATCAGGGGTCCTTCAAATTTTTTTTCACAAAATTCCATGAGATTTCCATGATATCCACGAGAAAGATAGAAAAATTTCCATGATGTTTCTTAATACATTTTTTCATTAAAAATAATGCATTTTTCAATATTTTTTTAAGAATTTAAATTACTCAAGATCATTATTTTCAAATTTAAAACCATTTTGGGTATTTTGAAGGGTTTCTTTTAAAATTTGTTTATAATTTATTTAATACTTAAAATGCTAATAATTTAAAATAATTTACAATATTTTAAAGTTTTTCAAAGAATTTTAAAGTAATTTTAAGTATATTTGAATATTTTGAAATATTTTTAAGTGTTTTAAAATAATTTGAAGTAGTTGGAAATATTGTAAAGTAATTTTAAGTATTTTTAAATATTTTCAAAGAAATTTTTAAATATTTTTAAGCAATCTGAAGTATTTTAAAATAGTTTTAAGTATTTTTAAATATTTTCAATAAATTCTAAGTATTTTCAAATATTTTGAAGTATTTGGAAGTAGTCCGAAGTATTTTAAAGTAGTTTTAAGTATTTTTAAATATTTGAAAAACATTTTAAGTATTTTTTTATATTTTGGTGTATTTTGAAGTATTTTGTTGTAGTTTGAAGTATTTATAAGTAGTTTTAAGTATTTTCTAATGTTTTGAAGTATTTTGGAAGTACTCTGAAATATTTTATATACTTGTAAAATATTTTTAAAAAAAAATACTGTAAAATTTGTTTATACTTTATTTAATACTTAACATACTAATATTTTTAAATACTTTGGACTATTTTAAAGTATCTTTAAATATTCTGAAATCTTTGAAAGTAATTTTAAGTATATTTCAATATTTTGAAGTATTTTAAGTATTTTTAAATACTCTGAAGTATTTTTAAGTGTTTTGAAATATTTTATTTTATTTTTATTCTTATTTCATTGAATCTTACACGGGTACCAAGACCCTTTATAATAGGTACATAAAGTGCCTAATAAATATTTTAAATAATTTTAAAGTTTTCTAAAATATTGTTAAGTTATTTTAAAATATTTTAAAGCTATTTTAAAACATTTGGAAGTATTATGAAGTATTCTGAAGTCTTAAAGATATTTTAAGTATTTTTAATTATTTTGAAGTGTTCTTAAGTTTTTTTTTTTGTAAGAAAAGGTATAAAATTCTGGTAAAACTTAATAAACATCATAAAGTAAAGAAATTAAATAAAAAGAAATTCCATGATATAAATGACAATTCCATGAGATTTCCATGATTCCATGAGGAATAATGAAATTCCATGAGAATTCCAAGTTTTCCGTGTTTTCCAGAGTTGTAGAAACCCTGTAAATAAAAGAATTAAAGAATAAATAACATACATTGCAATACCTTTCAAAAGCTAACATACATGTGCTAAAAAAAGAGAAAAAATATTGTTAAATATTTTTTACATTCGTATTATTTTCTTATGTTTTTTGATAAAATGTAAAAATTATAAAAATTGTCAAACGTAATTATTATCAAAGAGCGTGTGGTAGTTCAAAGCGTGCGTTCGTTTTAATTCGATAGTCGTAAATCTTGTTCTTTGTGTCAAAAAAGTATGATAAAAAAAATGTATAGTTAATTTTATTTCAGATAAATTTACCGTTTTCATGAATTTTGGACTGAAGATTTTCGAAATCTGGAATAGTAATCAATTTTCCGTTGTTTTCGTCCATCCCTTTGATTTCAATTTCTTGATCATCAGCGGTTAGAATAGGAAGAGATTTCTGCACTAAAGGAACACCTTCCACAGGAAGACTTTCAACAGGAATAATTTCCACAGGAATACTTTCGTCAAGAACATCCAAAGGCTCCACTTTTGTAACAAAATTCTCTAAAACAAATAATCAAATCGAAATTTTAAAACCATTTGAAATAGACTTAAAATAGTGTATTAATATCTCTTCATTAGACAAAACAAAAAAAATTAATCTCCATGATATAAATAGAAATTCCATGAAAAATAATGAAATTCCATGAGAATTCCAGGTTTTCCGTTGTCCAGAGTTGTAGAAAACCTGGTACTTTCTATTAAAGTTTTTAAATTTACAGGATTTTTTGTACATTTCGAATCCAGAAGGAAGAAATTAATATTTAAGAATCTACACATTTTTGACGTCGTTTATCTTTTTTGGAGAAAATCGAAAAAATCTCAAACTTGTTGCACTAGTTAAATTAATTCTCCCATTGTTCATTACAAAAATGATTTCACTTCGGTTCCAAAGATACTTTTTAAAATAATTAAAAAAGTATTTAAAAAATTGTGTTATGAGTTTAAAAAGTTAATATTTTCTTTTTCTTAAAAAAATTGAAATCAGTTTTTATGCAATCGATTATTTAATTAAAATTAGAAAATTTAAGTGTTTTGTAAGTCGAATAATCGTTTCCATAAAAACTAACTTTAATTTGAAAAAATAAAAAATAAACAAGTGATAATAATTTTTTAAATTCGTTACAAAAACACAATTTTTTAGATTCGTTATAAAAACACAATTTTTTAAATACGTATTTTTTAAAAAGTAAACTTCGGGACAAAAGTGAAAAAATGTAAAAATAGCAAAATTTCGCAAAAATAGCTTCCACTGCCTCAAAAAAAGTAATTTACACATTTTAGAAAATAAAGGATTTTTTGTGGATACAAAAAATCGATCGTACCGACAAGAATTCACAAAAACTGAATCTTTTTTTAATTGGGCATTTTTTCGAAAATTGAAGATCGTAACTCCGAAAATCCTAAGGATAAATTGTTCGATTTTTTTTTAATGTACAATTTTTTTGTTAATTTGTGAATAAATAGATAAATAAATTTTATAAGCTTTTATTCTTGTGGTATTTTAACGGGTTTAAATGCAATGGTCAAAATAAAATGGACTGGCCCCATTAAAAAAAATCTACAATTTTGTTTCAAAATTTTTAAAAAATCTGCAGGGAATCTCACCAACGTTTTCTTCGACTTGCAATCCTACCTCCTGCGGTTTTTCCTCATCATTACAATTGTGAGGATTATTTTGTTGATTATTCCCCATGAACTGAGCTCCACATTTATCACAATTTATTTTCTGGTTTATGTGTTGTCTCATGTGGTGCACCATGAAAGTGTTATAATTCGTAGTATATCTGCATTTGTCGCACTGCAACGTAGTTGACTTTTTCTTTTTTTTCGGCACTGCATCTTCCGCAACATCGACAGGCCTTTTTTTCTTGCTCTCTTTAGCTGTAACGTGTGGCGGCTGACTGGGTTTAACTGCTGCTGCATTGTTCAGAAGTTCCCCATCTTCCAGACAATATTTACGTTCCAAATATCTTAAAACAGTTCCTGCGACGCCTTTGATTTCCGTTTCTAGACGATCTAGAGTGTTGATCAAATTCGCACAACTGCGACAAATTACATCATCTTCCGATATCACTACCATGTACCTATGACAGAAATTATATTATATTTACATTTATAATAATAATCTTCTTAATTTTGTCTGTCCACACCTGAAGTTGTTCCTTTTTACTTTCAATTGTTTTTCAAAAGATTTTAATATTTTATTGTATTAAGAAAATGCAATAAATTCAAGTTAATTTTTTTATATTAACGGGGTTTCTACAACTCTGGAAAACAAGGAAAACCTGTAATTCTAATGGAATTTCATTATTCCTCATGGAATCATGGAAATCTCGTGGAATTTTCAATCATATCATGGAAATTTATTTCTATTATTTAATTTCTTTACTTTGCGGAAGTTCTCTTTTAGCGTGTCTAGTCAGTGCAAAGTAAGATCAAATTTGAATTTGATTCATTCGGTACTAATTTTATGCTTGTCAACGTTGTATATGATTTCTATTCAGTTTAGATGTTTTAATTGTTTATTACATACAACTTTTTAAAGATAAAATTAAATAATAATAAAAATAAAATATTTTTTTTGTTAATAACTGATCAATACATATTTAACATTATTCTTAACTGTTTTATCGATATTGCGAAGTTTACAATTTGCCGCCTTATGGGTGAACCACAACCTATAAATCACCTTTAATCTGTCAAAACCTTGACAACTGAAGCCATCTTATTGTGCTGATTGACAAAATACGGTGATTTTTGTAACAAATTAATTAATTGCATCTCTCAAAGATACTGAATAATATTTTTGAAAAGGATATTTAAACAGTGGATATTTAACTTTTATTTAAAAAATCATTTAAGAAAACTGTCTGTTCAATATCTCACAATATGTGAGAATTGATCATGAAAATTCGATTCTCCATAAGACTCCATGCAAAATATTAAAAAACAAAACTTTTTTTCTAGGTATCCTAGCCCTCTAAAAATTTAACTACATACTTTTTAGAGCATTTTCTATTAGTATACCAAGTTTTATCACAAACTGACTGTTAATTCTCTTACCGAGAGAACCTCCTTAAGGTGTTTATTGAGATTTACCAAAATTTAGCACTTTAAAATATTTCTAAATACTTTCTAATATTTCAAAATTTTAAGAAATACTTAAAAATATTTAAATGTACTTAAAATTACTTTAAAATACTTTAAACTAATTTAAAATACTTCAGACTGCTTCAAAATACTTTAAATTATGTACTTCAAAATATTTCAAAATACTTAAAATGTCTTTAAAATATTCCAAACTACTTAAAAGTATCTTAAAATTTTCCTAAATACTTTCACATTGGGGCTCGATGAAGTTTAACCCAAAAGTTCTCTCCCTTCCATTTTTTTACATATATTCTTTTAGTAATATAATTAGAATATTTTAAGCCTAAAATGAAAAAAATCGCCAGAGGTATTTTAAAATAACCTCACTTTTTGTAATTTTTTTTTAGCATTAATTGTTCTTATTTTTTATGAAATCAAAAATTTCATATTTTAAAAATTAAAATAGTGTTATTATAGCATTTTTAACAATTTTCTATAAATATTTGTTCATACATAGCCATACCCTACGTTAAAACTGAAAATAATCACAAAGAACTGTCATTTTTGCCTATTTTTTCATAATTTCTTGTAAATAGTAAATATTCGTGAAATTTAGTACAAATCTTTTTTGAAGCTTCAATTTATCTCTAACCATTCAAAAGTTACACCTCTTCAAGTTTATGTGAAAAAGGCAAAAAATTGTTTATAGTTCCTTCTCTTGTTTTGTAGGTTATATTACAAGCTTCAAAAAAGCTTTGTACTAAATTTCACGAATATTTACTATTTACGAGAAATGATGAAAAAATATTACAAGCTTCAAAAAAGCTTTGTACTAAATTTCACGAATATTTACTATTTACGAGAAATGATGAAAAAATAGGCAAAAATGACAGTTCTTTGTGATATGGCTATGTATGAACAAATATTTATAGAAAATTGTTAAAAATGCATTAATAACACTATTTTAATTTTTAAAATATGAAATTTTTGATTTCATAAAATATAAGAACAATTAATGCTAAAAAAAATTACAAAAAGTGAGGTTATTTTAAAATACCTCTGGCGATATTACTAAAAGAATATATGTAAAAAAACTGGAAGGGAGAGAACTTTTGGGTTAAACTTAATCGAGCCCCACCGTGCTTTCCAATAATTAAAAATTTTAAGAAATACTTAAAAATATTTAAATGTACTTAAAATTACTTTAAAATACTTTAAACAAATTTAAAATATTTCAGACTGCTTCAAAAAAATTCAAAATGCTTCAAAATATTTTGTAATACTTTAAAATATGTAAAATGTAAAAAACATGTCAAAACACTGAAAACTACTTTAAAATACATCAGACTACTTCAAAATACTCAACAATACTCAAAAATACTTAAAATTACATTAAAATATTTTAAAATAATTAAAAATAATTCAAAGTAATTTTTTAAAAATATTAGTATTTTAAATATTAAATAAAATATAAGCAGATTTAAAAATACTTCAAAATATTTAAAAATACTTCAAGACATTTAAAAACACTTGAAATACTTAAAAAATCGTTTCCAAATTAAAAATAATGGTTTTGAGTAATTCAAATTATATAGAAAATTACTTTTCTAGAACATTCATAATTTCAAAAGTAATTTAAATTCTTACAAAATATTGAAAAATGCCTTTTTTTTAATGAAAAAATGCATTAAAAAATAACATGGAAATTTTTCTATTTTATTCATGGGAATTATAGAAAACTCATGGAATTTTGGGGAGAAAAATTTGTAGAAACCCTGATTAAGGAATGTAATAATTTCAAGATCGTTTTTTGATTTTGTTCTTAAAGTAATATAGGTACTACGGTGTCATTTAAAATTATTAGTGCACCAATTTCTTTTTTATTAAAAATCTTTAAACGTTTAGAGTAGTTCAGACTACTCAATCATTAAATTTTTTTTGTTTTTATTACATTTTTGAAAAGTTGATACAATTCAAAGGAAAATATTACCACAGTGAAATGATTTTCTCATTTCTTTCATTTCAATATGTTTTTAGAAAAGGGTATTTTCCGGGTATCTACAATTTTTTCATCACAAAATTCCATGAGTTATCTATGATTCCCATGAATAAAATAGAAAAATTTCCATGATATTTTTTAATATCCTTTTTAATTAAAAAAAGATTTTTTAAATATTTGGTAAGAATTTAAATCACTTTTGAATTAATTAAAGTTAATTAACAATAATTTACTCTAGAATTTAAATATACTTAAAATGTCTTCAAAATACTTTAAAATTCTTCAAAATATTATAAAGCACTTAAACATTTTAGTTTTTTTAAAATATTTTAAATTATTTAAAAAAATTTTGAAGTATTGGGAAGAATTTGGAAATAATTTAAAGTAATTGCAAGTATTTTAAATACTTTGAGATTTTTTTGAATCCTTTTCTTGAAGCAGTTCTAATAAATATTTTGAAATGTTTTTTTAAAATTTTTTAAAGAAATTTTAAGTATTTTTAAATATTTTTGAAGTTTCTTTTTTAAAAAGAAGTATACATTTTCAGTAAAACTTAATAAACGTCATATAGTAAAGAAATTAAATAAAAAAATAGATTTTCATTATATGAATGAAAATTCCATGAGATATCCATGATTCCATGAGGAATATTGAAATTCTGTGAGAATTCCAAGCTTCCATGTTTTCCAGAGTTGTAGAAACCATGAATTTTTAAAGATTTCAAAAAATGCTAAAATGTTTATTTCAAATTATTATAAACTTTATTAAAAAGGACCTATATTCTTTATAATTTCAGAATAATTGAGTAGATAAAAATGTAATGAATTGCAGTTCGGATACTATTTTGCAAGGGTAGAAATAATGAATTGCAAACAATTTGAATTAAACTCAAGAGCTAAATGTGTTTAAAAAAGCTGATTATTTTACTATTTCAAGTCTAGTTTTAAAGGTAATTTTTTAGAGAAT
>WNHD01001669.1:0-35620 GCA_011057455.1 Ganaspis sp. Gsp50 | reverse complement strand
CGAAACTAAAAACGGTATTGCTTTCAAATTTTGGGAATCATCGTAGGAGACCTTCAAGTGCGTTATGAATGTCTGACTTATTATTATTTTAAAAAAAAAACTTCAGGAAAAAATACAAATTAACGTAGATTCCTAACTTATCAACCGAGTTCTTGGACATGACCTTAACGAGAAAATTAAATGTGCCCTTATACTAGAATTTTGGTTAACTTGACAAAAATTCTTGGTAAGTTAACAAAAATTCAGTATGTTGTCGCATTTGTTTTAAATGAAAAACAAGTGAATAAAAAGTGTAATACTTTTGAAAATGTTCTTTTTAAAACGTGTAAAAATAAAAAAAATAAAAATAATGAAAATAATAAAAATAATAAAAATAAAAATAATAGTAAAAATAAAAATAATAATAAAAATAATAAACAATGCTTCCCTATGAGGAAGCAAAATAATAATAATAATAATAATAATAATAATAATAATGCATTTTCCCTCTCCAAAACTTGTTTTGTAAAAAAAAGATAATAATAATAAATAAATAAAAATATTTTTCAAAGTAGTTACAAAATACAAATAATATCCATAAAAGTAGATTTACTATTTTACAGTCGGTAAAAATCTCTTTTCACTTCTTGCATCGTCGTTCCCTAAACTTTATGGATTTTTATTTTTTACTTCCTCATTTTTTATTCCTTTTTTAGTATTTTTTAAACATTATTTTTACAGACATTTTTACAGTTGTAAAAATATAAGAAAGTAAATACGACTTACTTTCTACTTTACAATAAAGAAAATTCCATTTTATTGTTGTCTTGAGAAATGTTACGGAAATGTTACGCGTTACAAATTTTAAGTATACCTGAGCTAGCTACCTGTTTCCAAACAGAAGTAGTGTTTTTTATGATCTGTCACTAAACTGGAATTTTAGCGAATTATGTATGAGCTTTGGACTTGTTTGGCAAAGTTGGAAAATAAAAAGTGAAAGTAAAAGTTATTGGAGAGAGGAATGCAATAATTCTATGCCGAATAGAGCCGAGTTTGCAAAGCATTCCATTAACCCTTGGTAATAAAATAAAAGAAAACCCCTTCGTGGAGGGGCACATCTGTGCGGCGGGTCGAATAAGGGGCCAAGGGTCGTTTTATTAATTCACTGCCCCTGACAATTTGCCGAGAGAACACTGCACCGGCCTAAAGAAAGCCGAGACAAGGGTGGGTGGTCCAACGGTGCTATTTATTACCTAATTGGAGCCAGCTTCGATTAAAAATGATGCGAGATTTTGTCTAGCAGGTGTGCTTTTCTTCTTTCTTGAATAATTCGCAATTTGCAGAAAACTTCTTTATTGTCGAAATGATAAGGTTCAATTTAAATAGTCGTCAGTACAAGAATTTTTAAGTTCCAGGAACACAGTTTTCTTGAAAGTATCAACTTGATACCAAAAAGTATCAAATTGATCACTAAAAGTATGAAATTGGTCACAAAAAGTATCAAATTGATCACAAAAGTATTCAATTGATCATAAAAAGTATCAAATTGAACAAAAAAGTATTCAATTGATCACAAAAAGTATCAAATTGATCACAAAAAGTATCAAATTGATCACAAAAAGTGTCAAATTGATCACGAAAAAGTATCAAATTGATCATAAAAGTATCAAAATGATCACAAAAGTATCAAACTGATCACAAAAAGTATCAAATTGATCACAAAAGTATTCAATTGGTCACAAAAAGTATCAAATTGATCACAAAAAGTATCAAATTGATATTTTTGATACCAATTTGATACTTTTAAGTAAACTGTGAGTAGATACTTTGAATTAAGAATAGATACTTGAATCAAGGATAAATTATTCTTGATTCAAGAATACATATTCCACACTTCAAAAATTAATGTCCTCAGAGTGTCTTACCAAAAGATATCAAGTTTTTTATACGGTAAGATACATTTAGCGTTTTAAGACACCCAAATAAGACATTTTTGGCGTCTTAAAACGCTAAATATTCTGCGGTAAGACACTTTCAAGACACTAGTTTTTGCAGTGTAGGTCCGAATCTATACAAGAATAAAGTAGATAAGATCCAATGCATTTTTTAATTGAATCAAGAAAACTGCGCAGTTTGTGAATTAGTGAATCAAATAGATTTTTCTTTTTCAATTCTTCCTAATGAATTGATTCAACTTGTTAGTGAACGAAATCTGATACAGAAAAACCCGTATTCTAGGTTTAGGAATATCTTCTTAGCTCCTATTTAAGTATATTCTATACTTAAATTAAGTGTATAGTATTCTTAAAATAAGAATATATTCTTATTTATAAGAATAGTATATTCAAAATTTAAGTATAAAATATACTAGAATCTTGAGAATATTTATACTTAAATTAAGTGTATACTACTCTTAAAATAAGAATATATTCTTATTATATATACTTAATTTAAGTATAGAATATATACTTAAATAGGAGCTAAGAAGATATTCCTAAACCTAGAATACGGGTCTTTCTGTGGATTGATACAAATCCTAAATTTACAAATTCAAAATTTGATTGACGCGAATTCAAATTTCGATTGTATAATCAAAATGATTGTATACAATTGTTCCAAAGATGGCATTTAAAGTGGATATTAACATCCCCTTTAAAATGCCAGCATTGTTTTGATGTATAGTTGGCGAAAAATCGGTTTATTGTTTTTTAGTGCATCACAGAGAGGACACTTGTAATTCTGGGTGAACATATACAGGTATTATGTAAAATGCAAACATATGCGACAATCCTTTAGATGAGTGAAGAAGTAGGGGGAGTCGGTGCGTGTTTTTATAGCGCACCCTATATCTATGCGTAACAGTGTTATAATTATGGTGATTTATAGTTTTTCCTGCCCATGGATTACACGTTGTTTCGTTGTTTTGCATTTAATGGGGGCGGAGTGTCTGAACTTAAAAAGCTACTGAACTTTCAGTTTCATCCAACCCTACGATATTAATTAATTTAATATCTTAATTCCATTTGATCAATTCCGATTATTCATTCAAAGCAAATTCATCTTCATTTCGACTTCTCTATTTATCTGTTATTTATCTCTATTTATCTTCTCTATTTATTATTATGTTTCCTATAATATATAGAAAACATTTGTACCCGCATTTGAGTATACATAGACCTAACTTTAACAAAGATTCTATCTTTGTTATCTTTCTTATATATTCTTTCTTTATATCTATCTTAAAATTTACTCATGAAGGACTTTTGGATGAATCGGAAAATTTGATATGAATAAACTTTGAATTAAATTATTTTGTTGGTGAGAAGAATTTCTTCGAGTTGAACTATTTTAGAGATGAATAAATGTTTGAGTTTAGAGGTGATCCGAATAAATTTCTTTGAGTTGGATTAATTATGTATCGAAAAATGTCTTTGGGATAAATCGAAATGGTAGAGAGTCGAAATGGAAACGATGATCACTCATTCCTCTCGTTGTTGAACAAGTCCCTATAAGTGCATAGGACGAAGCGAACCGGTAGGAACTGCATTCAACGAAGGCGGTCATCTGTGAAACACATTTAGCTTGTTGGCACACAGAACTCAACGGGACAACGATACGAGCCCTCTTCTTGTGACTATTGCACGTGTGTATTTTTCTAGGGTTAATATGGCTTCATATGAACATGTATTAGACGTTGATGTGTCAACTGCTATAGCTGTTGACAAGTATCTCTATTTACGTTTGTATTTGTTATTATGGATTTGTATGCGTACGTCTAATACCACAGGTCCTGGAACTAGTCAAGCATAGGGGCTAAGATATACATGTGTACTTTAATACTTTTACACAGATATGCATAGGAAAAATCAAATTATATCACGCTTAGGTGGCTACAAGTGAGCAGTTCTCCTGACTCTTTTACGGTCTTCTTGTCTTTAATACACTTCTAATTGATTGCGACAACGCACGCTTTAGTAACTCGCTCAGAAAATAAGGTTTTTTTTCTTCAACGAGAATATCATTTTTATTTTATTAATTGAATTAGTTTTTGGATTAATTGGGTTGTTTTTTAGATTAATTGGGTTGTTTTTTGGATTAATTGAATTGTTTTTTAGATTAATTAAACTGTTTTTTACTCTCTAAATTTGAATTAGTGAAAAGTCGTCCAACAGTTTGAATTAGTAAGCATTTTTACATATTTTTAGTAAAATTTCACTATTTGATTTAGTAGTTTCTACACTGAAAAAAATGTCTGATTAACTTAACTAAAAAGGAATGTTATGGTTAAATTAACTAGAATATTAGTTAAGTCAACCAGAATTTTGGTTAAGTCAACTAGAATTTTAGTTAAGTTAACCAGAATTCTAGTTAATTTAACCAAAAACATAGTAAGGGCATATTTAACATTACCTTTCTGGTTAAGTTAACCAGGCATTTTTTTCTGTGTATGCTAAAGATTTAGTGAAAGTTTACTAAAAGTTAGTAAAAATGCTTACTAATTCAAATAAGTGGACGACTTTTCACTAATTCAAATTTACCCGGGTAGAAAAATTTCGTGGCGCTAGCTAGCAGGGCTAGATTGTATGCAAAATTACCATGTATCTAGCGCTGCTAGCTAGCGCCACGAAATTTTTCTACACGGGTAGAGAATAGATTAATTGAATTGTCTTTTGGTTTAATTGAATTGCTTTTTGGATTAATTGACTTGTTTTTTGGATTGATTGAATTGTTTTTTGGATTAATTGAATTGCTTTTTAGAATAATTAAATTATTCTTTTATAGTCTTTAAACAATTTTTTGTAATTTTTTTGAGGAAATCAATTATTAACCGTTGAAATATTAAATATTTAGTAAAATAAAGAAAAAATCTTGTAGAACAAGTAGAAAAAAAAGTAATACCGGAAACTTTTTTTTTCTAGTCCTTATGTATATTAGGGGCTGGCAGTTAGAAACGATCCTCGTAATCTCAAACCCACAGTATATCATTAGGGCACTTTTTTCTTATTGCCCTTGTGATCATTTTTTCTTTCTGAACGTCATTATCTGTTTCTTCCTTCATTCGACTTTGTCTCTCTATTATGTAAGTTACTCTTTAAAAAATACAAAAATAGAAAATTTCCTGCAACGTGACTTTCGCGCACATGGATTTTATATCTAGAATGTATTTTTTTTGCGATAATTTGCAATTATTTTTTGCTTCTTATTTATTTATTCGGAAATTAACAGGCGAAAGTCCTTACACTGGTAAGAAAGTTTGTTTAAATCAAATATGCATTTATTTGGTATTTTTTTAAATCAAATAAGCATTTATTTGAGATTTTTTTAAATCAAATAAGCATTTATTTGGGATTTCTTTAAATCAAATAAACATTTATTTGGTATTTGTTTAAATCAAATAAACATTTATTTGATATTTGTTTAAATCAAATCAACATTTATTTGATATTTGTTTGATATCAAATATCTATTTATAATCCAAACAAGTGTTTGCTTGATTCGAAACAATATTATTCATTTTGTTTCCTCATAGGGAAGCATTGTTAAACAAATTATTTGCTGCGTTTGTTTGAATCAATCCTGACTTTGGTTGAATCAAATAAACATTTGTTTGACAGTATATCAGATAAATATTTGTTTATATTATGTTTATTGTTTATTGTTTGTTATATTTTCCTGGATGTACAAATTGAAAGTAAATCTAACAAGAAGTTTATAAGTAAGTACGACGTTTTAGTACCACTTGAAAAATATAATTTTTCTAAAGGTCCCGGAGGCAAAAGTCATTGATTATGATTGAAAGTAAATCGAAGGCAGATGTGATGAGTGCCTACAAATCACGACGGGTGATCATTTGCCCCTCGTATTCAACACCCTCTCAAATTTTCAACAATTCTGTTTTTATAAATACAAAACGATACACGCGAACATATATCTGCAGAGAAACGTTAAATACTTTTATTTTCCTCTTATTGGCGACCTTTGATTTTATCCCCCTCTTCAAATCACCCCCCATATTTTTATCCTCGACGATTCACAAGTCCTAGATTCAGAGATTTAAGCCTCAATTATTTGTCAATGTGTCAATTTTATTATAGACATCTCGATAAATTTTGAAAAATATGTTTTGGCCGAAATGGTATTTTGAGGTTGCATTTATTGTGAATAGGTTTTTTGAATATTTGAAATAATTATGGTGGAATAAAAAACTTTTGAAACAACTTTTTAAAAAGGTTTCGAAAAAAGTTTTTAAAAAACTTTTTTTGATAAAACTTTCAAAATATGTTATTAGCAATTTTTTACTTTTCTTGAAGCATGATAATTAAATGTTTTTCTGACTGTTGGAATTTTTAAGTAGTGCTTTAAACCGCAAAAGTTGATAAATTTATTTAATCGCCGGAAGTAATGATGTTAATATCAGGTTGATAACAATTAGTGTAGAATTTCTAAATTTGTCTTTTTGCTATTTTATCAATTGAAATAGCTTGAGGTTTTTTTTATTCATCCAAGGTTCAAACAATTTTGTTCTTATTTCGAATTTTCATCTCAGAAATTATTTAATTCCATTCGTTTTGTTAATTTTTATTAATTTTTATTATTTTTCATTAACTTTGTTTTAATAGGAAAAAAACTTTTATTCAAATCACTTTAAGTTTATAAGTTTCGGTTATCAATTTTATGTATAAAAATCTGTTACATTGTGTTCATTTTTTCAGTAGATAGTTTCAACATAAATTGATAAAATTTTATGGATTGAGTGTTTATTTCTCATCCATCAAGCTCATGGATTAGTGTTCACATGTGTCAAAAGATTCTCTTTTTTATTTCGCTTTTTATATCTCTTTTTAAGGGACGATGACTTCATTCAGTGCCTTTTCCCACATAGAATGTCATAATTCTTATACTTTCGAAAAATGTCTTGCACGTTGTTATGCGTCAAACATTTCATCTTTACGAATTTTCATTGTTGTTAATTTCGTTACAAATTGAAAGGTAGAAAGTAAATTTCACAGAAAAATATTTTTCGTAGGGAATAAATTATTCTGAGGAATGAATTGCATTAAATTGTTTTGAACTGCAATTGCTCAGAATTCAAAGAAAATTATTTACTCAAAAATAAAGGAAATTTTAGAAAATAATTTTATCGATACACTACAATTACTTCCTTTCCCAGACACGTTGGCTTGTAAGACGATAGCTGTACAAGATGGAATTCTTATAAGAAGCCTTACTCAGGAGGAGAAAAGAAATAAAGAACACGGATCAAAAAAGAAACAAAAAAAACAAAAAGAGTAAAAAATCTTCCCACGAAATATATTAAAATAACCTTGAATTAACATACAATTTATATAACCCTTTCACTTCAACAATTGCGCACATTTTCATGACGAATTCGTATGAAAATTGAAATTATTATAAAATATCTTTATGAATCTTGAGAAAATAGATTTAGAAGGGTTCTTTTGACTTACTCTTCAAACTGTTTAAATAAGCATTCAGCCTCTGTTTATAGAACAATGTTTTGAAAAAGAGTTTGCATTGCCCGCTGGCTTGTAAAATGCGTAAACCTAGGAGCATTCTTCCTTTTTTATTTTAATCCTCTTACACCCGCTAAATCCTTTAAACTCTTTGTCATCCATTTTACAGTTCATAGAAGCTGCAGGTAACAATTCCCAGCAAATTGCAACCTTGCATCATATGAATAGAGATCGTTCTAATGCTTCTTATTTTAAGGTCAAAATTTTTAAATTTCCATTAAATGTTCTCTTTTGTAACTTCGTTTTCGTTTTCTCAAAACTCTTTTTTTTAAGACGAAAACTTCTGGATTTGAATTTCTTATTATCTAAAGTGGATCAAAAAGCTGCCATTACAGGTCAAAAATTTTTTTTTGTAATAGTGAAATTTTTTATTGAAATAGCTGCGCATATAGCTCTGCACGAATCAGAAATTTACCTTTTTTTTCACTATTCTACAGATAAATCTTTTTTGCGTGTAGCATATTTTTAAAAAACTTATTGTTTGGAAATATAGACATACATTTTATTTGATAATTAACTATTTTCAATAAATAATTTCTTTTATTATAGAAAAAAGAAAATCTTAAACCGCTTAGACAATCAGTTAATTTTGTGGCTTAAAACAAGACTCATTTTTTGGTCTTAAAATCAGTCCAAATTGATACTTATGTAAACGGTCGAGCCAAAAATGGGCTGAAAACAATACTTCTTTTTTTCAGTCAATAATTTCTTTTATGATTAATTTCTTTTATAAATAATATCTTTTATAGATCATTTATTTTATAAATCATTTCTTTTATAAATCATTTCTTCTATAAATAATTTCTTTTATAAATCATGTCTTATAAATCATTTCTTTTATAAATCGTTTCTTTTATAAATCATTTCTTTTATTAATCATTTCTTTTATAAATATTTTATAAATAATTTTATAAATTCTTTCTTTCTTAATAATTTTCTTAATAAATAAGCTTTGAAATAAAAAAAATACAGTATTGTTAATTAAAAAATTGATTGATTTTGATATGAGAAGTAAAAAAAATTTAGTTGGTCTTTATACGATTTTATCACGTTGGATTCGAATTAAGGGTGCATAATAATATTCCAGAATTTCCACGCTTCAACGCTCGTTTCGTTGTTCATGAAACATCCCCTGCTGGTCTCTTTTGATGCGATAAGTAAATACTGCCACGTGCATCCATGTATGCAGATTTTCCTCTCCGTTAATTAAAGTCGAATCTTAAATTCATCAATTTTCTACAATCGCTACTTTTCGAAACTTAACTTTTATTATGGTTAATATTAATTTATAAAAAAAGTAAATTTAAATCCCGATTCTTAAAGTCCATTCTTGTAATTTATTAAAGATGTTTCTTGTAACTTATTAAAGTTACTTGTAACTTATTAAAGTTACTGCTTGTAACTTATTAAAGTTACTTGTAACTTATTAAAGTTACTGCTTGCAACTTATCAGAGTCCTTTCTTTCCTTATTAAAGGCCACAATAGAGCAGAGAATGATCTTTGTTACAATATCCTTTTATTTATCCATAGCCGTGTAAACTGTACGAAATAAATAAAGTCAAAAAGTTTCTGCTTGGGATGGCTTGACGTGACAATGCGATTTAAAAAATGTGAAGGCCAATGCTTTTAGAAAACGGGCGTATTCTTCGTTTTCGAACGGGTCGAGGCATCGACGGGACATTTCTATTTACGAGGAATTCCCGCTATGAAACGAGAAAATCCTTTGTCACCTTTGACTTTATGTTTCAATACACAGAAGCAAGGGGAAAAAAGTGATTAATGTGTTTCACGTCCTCTTAGAGTTTTACAATATGCTGGCAACATCGAAATTGTCGTCTTTTTTGTCAAGTAGAAATTTAAAGGGGCTCTGGAGAAAGAAATCAAATCCGAGATGCTGAGCGACACACGAGCCTACTTCAGGGAATACACCTGAATCACCATTTCGAAAAAGGTCACATCGATATAGCAAAAAATGTCTTCATAAACATCAATAATCGTCTTCCCTGAAATCGTCACTTCTTGTCATTCCAAGAATGTCCCAAATCCACTCAATTATCTTTTTTTCCTTATGGAGAATTCGCTTCAATTATTCGTTAACAATGTTTGTAAAAATCGTTTCAATGTTTATGATTCGGGGAATTTTTATTCACGTTCTGTCAAAACAACTTTTTTTCAATTTTTTATTTATTATTTTTTTCTTCCTCATAGGGAAGCATTGTTTTTTAATTGGAGAAATTCAAATAAATACATTAATAATAACATTAATAAATCTCCACACATTAATAAATACATTAATTATAACATTAATAAATCTCCACACATTAATAAATACATTAATTATAACATTAATAAATCTTCACACATTAATAAATACATTAATGTTAAGTTTATTTGATTTTAGAGAATTACGGAAACATGAAAATTGAACATCGGGATTTGAAATTTGAACGATTTTGAAAATGTGGATACTTTTTAGTAGTTTGAAATTTTGACTATTAAACCAATTAAATCACACCTTTTTTCAAAATTTTGTGAATTTTTTTTTTAGCTTTCAAAGTTGTCTATTATGTATTTATTAGGTATTTATTTAGTTATTTATTTAGTTATTTATTTAGTTAATTATTTAGTTAATTATTCAGTTATTTATTTAATTATTTATTTAATTAGTTTTCTTATTATTTCATGATTTATCTAATTATTTATTTTGTTATTTATTTCCTTATTTATATACTAATTTATTTAATTTTGTTCTATCTTATTTTACATCAGTTTATTGCTTCTTTATATACGAAGTATTGCTTTATATTACTTTATTGTTCAATTCATCAATGCGAATCGAAAATTAATTTATTTTAAAACTTTTATTTCATTTTTAAACGCATTTAGAAAATGTGTCTAAAATCGATACATTTTGGAATATGGTTTAAAATTTGCCGCTCAAGATTTTTAGAATTGAAAGCTTTTGATTTTTTTTTTAAATTCAAGTTTCCAAGTTAAAGTTGAAAATCTTTGAAGTTAACAAACTTGAATGAAAGAAGAATTTTGAATAGAAAATCTAGCGCAATTAAATTTACTTTTTTCGGACGCTTTTGTAACCACTAAAAGTCCGAAACATAAAAATTATTCTTTTTGTTGTAACTTCTCTTTATTCTGTTTTCTTTTTAAAGAAAATGAAATATATGAAAAAGAAACAAATTAGTAATTTTTAGAAAAATAACAACTACTTACACAAATTTTGCTCTTAACGGATCGAAAAGAAATCTATTGTTAATAAATATTTTGATATATATTTTAATTTTTTAATATTATTTAATAAATGAAATATTTTATTTAAATATTGGAAATTGGAAAGAGAGTGGAGGTAAAATTGAAGCAGGACAAAAAATATTATCACGAGAGAAATTATATTTAATTGATAAACTCTTTACAAATATGTACATATATAACAAAATACGACTAAAATTAACTTAAATAAAAAAATAATAAACTGACCTCGCAAATGACTCACGCGACAGATACTCAGATTCGCTGTAAGTCTGATTCATAGGTTGTTCGCCGCATTATGACGCAAGGCGAAATCAGTATTCTCCGAAGTCTTGTTAACAGGGTCACGCGTTACCGGTTGACAATTTTTTTTATTAATAAATAACCGTCCTTTATTCGTTTTTCGCACATGAACCCTTTTCCAATTCACATTCTCGATTACCTTCCTTTCGTTCTAGCCGGCTGAAAAAATTTGTTTGAACATCTCTTTAGCTTACGATTTTCTGAACATGATACAAGCTTTTTTTTTTTATAAAATTCCAAATTTGAAACTTTGACGAAAAATTTTTAATCATTCAAAACGTTTTGTATAACTTGCAAGTTTTACAAGGCGCTTTTATGATTCGTGGATTTCACAATCTGCTTTGTTTTTTAGTTTCACCAAGTGTTTTTCATCAAATTTGCAAAACACTAAGACGAGATAGTAAATCTTGCGAAACGATTTTTATTAGATTTTTAAATCTAAACGCTTTTTGTCAACAATTCCCGGCTCTTGTGGAAGCTTTCTTTGAAAAAAGATTTCTTTCTAAAATAAAAATGTGTGTCCTTTGGTAAAAAGAAAACTTTTTAAACAAAAAATTACAACTTTTCGTTTGAAGAGGATCTCCAGAATGACAAAAATTTCTGAAACTTGTTGCCGATAAATAAAGCACCAATTTTCTTGGATGGGTTCAAAATTCTACCAACTACGTTACGTTTCATCGAAAATTGTAGAAATCTCGAAGAGAAATTGATGTTTGTGTCGACTCGATAAAACCCTTTTAGGAAAAGAAGCTTTTTTTTGGTAAAATTGATTGTAAAATGGCCCGACAAGCCAAAATTCCTTCGCGCACAGTCCATGTAGTTTTCTCAGTCATGAAAACGGTACAAGGACTGACACTGCATTTGAATTCGGTGATCTTCATTGATTGTTCAATAGGCGCGAAGTCTGACTTCCATGTCGGGATCTTGTCTGTGGGTGAGATGAGGTTCAACGCCACCTCCTGTAGCTGCTCCGGTACCAGCGACTCCATGGTGTCCATGGTGCCCGTGGTGATGGTGGTGGTGATGATGATGATTCAGATGCGGGGGTTGCACTCCTCCACTTCTGTAGGTTCTTTGTTTCTCTTCAAATTCCCGAAGACGTTGATTGTATCTTTCGAGTTGATCTCGAAGAAGAGCATCTTCCTCGTTTGCTCTTTCTTCGTCATACTCCAAACATCCAACTCCGTCGAGACGTTCCAGGTCCAGCCAACCTCTCCACGTTACGCAGACTCCGTTCATTATTAAATGGGATTTCAGATGAACCTGCAATCAAAAATGATGATTTTTATTGTTCTAGTTCGTTGAATTTTGTAGAATTGTGTGGAGAAAGATCGCAAGTGTAATTTGATCTAAATTTGAGTGAAATGTACCTAAAAAGTTGCAAAACTTGTAAATAGTTTGTAAAACTAAGTTACCTTTGGTTGTTTAAACTTTTAAAGTTAGGCAAGAATTATAAGGTATCATGTAGAAGAGTATTTTTCTATAACAGCGAAATGTGTCATTCGAATAGCTATAAATTTTGCTGACACAGTTTAAATTTTATAGCTATTGTAGTGACGCGTTTCGCTGTTATGGACAAAAACTTTTTTGTGTTCAGTGAAACTGTTTGGTGTTCTAGGAAAATAATAGCTTAATAATGATAATAATAATAATAATAATTTTGATAATAATAATAATAATAATAATAATATTAATAATAATAATAATAATAATAATAATAATATTAATAATAAGACCTATTTTATTTTTAAGGAAGCGTATTTTATTATATAATAAAAGTGTGGCCGTAGGTCAGGGAAAATCTGGAAGTCAGGGAAAAGTCAAGGATTTTTATTAAAAGTCTCTAAAAGTCAGGGAATAAATAAATAATAAATAACGAAGTTTCAAATTTAAATTTATAATGATTTGACCGATATAAAATCATTAATTCTTATCGAGAAAAATTTTGACAGAAATTTGCATAATGTAGACTCTGGAAATGAATTTTAATGAATTCTAAATTCTGGAAAATAAAGCTCGAGTCAGGGAAAAATCAGGGAAATTTGAAATGGAAAATTTTTGGCCACCCTGAATTATTGTAGAATAATACATAGAAACAATTTTTTTTAAATAAAACGCATTAATGGCATGTGATGAAAAATGACGTTGGTGGTCACGTGAACCATAAGGTAAATTTTTTCCGCCGTTTTACTTTTAAAATAATAAACATATCATTATGAAATTTGGTACACATTTATAAAATATCATCAGAATGGTCTGTCTGGTATTAATTTATTAATAATAATTTTGTTTAAAAGTTGTTTTATAAAATTACGTGTTACACTTTGATGATTTTTTATAAGTTTACGAAATGACTTTTAAACAAAATTATTAATAAATTAATACCAGACAGACTATTCTGATGATAGTTTATGAATGTGTACCAATTTTTATAACGATATGTTTTTTATTCTAAGAGTAAAACGGCGGAAAAAATTTGCCTTATGGGTCACGTGACCACTTACGTCATTTTCCATCACATGCCCTTAATTGCAACGATTTGTTTTAAATAAAACGCATTAATTGTAAAATTGAAGTAATAAAAATCATTATAAGGATTTTTTTAGATTTTTTATATAGGATAGGATTTTTTAGATTTGTATACAAATCTTCTCGTTAAGGCCATGTCGAACTTGGATGATAACTTAGGGAGCTACCTTCATCTTTATTTTTTCCTGAGGTTGTTTTTCGAGAAAAATAATTAATTGAACATTCATGACATACTTTAAGGCTTTTTTTTGATGATTCCCAAAGTTTGAAAGCAAAATCTTGTTTAGTTTGAGTGAAAATAGTTGCACAAAAATAAGTCGGTAATTTGAATGTTGATAAACTTATCGACTTACTTTTGTGAAACTAATTGCGTTGAAACTAAAAAAAAGTTTTGTTTTCAAACTTTGGGAATCATCATAGAAAGCCTTAAAGTGTGTCATAAATGTTTAATTTATTTTTTTTTTTTAAACAACCTTAGGAAAAAGAAGATGAAGGTAGATCCATAAGTTGTCATAGAGGATTTTGGACATTGCCTTAATTTCGGAATCCAATTGATGAAATTAAAGATGATAACTAATAATTTTTATAGATTTATTCTAATATTTTCTTAATTATTTTTTGTTATTTTTATAGTGAATTTTACTATTATTATTTACTATTTTACAAATAGTGTACTATTTGTATATTTTTAAAATAAATAATTATAGAATTTTATTAAATTTGTATATTTGGAAAATTTTTAAAAATTGTTAATGTTTGTCCTAGGTTGTCAATTTTTTCTTTGATACATTTCATTTTTCATTTTTCTTTTAATTTTAATTTTAATTAAATAATTGGTATTGTAATAAATTTTTCTTTTAAAAAATGGTATGAATTTAAATAAAATGTTTACTAGAATTCTGAAATTAGCTTCAAGGTGTTTGCACGACTGTACTAAATTATTTGCGTTGTCATTGTTTTCTCTGGTCAAGATTATCAAGAACCTTTTCAGCTCTAAACTAATCAATTTCATTAAACTTATTAATAGCACTATTTCTTTGAAATTGACAATTCCTGTAATTACTAATCAATCTTACTTTTATTTTTTTCATCGAGTTTTTAATTTCTTTTCTTTACTGTTGTTGCTACTATTATTACTATTATTATCATCCATGTTAATTAATTAACAATTGTTTATTAAAATGTTTAAAAAATTATTATTATTATTATTATTATTATTATTTTATCATTATTATTATTATTATTATTATTATTATTATTATTATTATTATTATTATTGTTATTTATTATTATTTTGTATAGGCGAATTCTGTGATTACGATTAAAACTTTAAAAACGCTTAACAAAACGTTAAAGCGTATTGTGATTCGTATTAAAACTATTATTATCATCATCATCATTTTCGTTAACCATTGATTAACATTGATTAAAAAGACAAGTGCACAAAGGAAAGATTAAATTTCGTCAACTTTCATTTATTAATTTGTAAACCGAAACAGTCATTCGTCATTCTATTATTATGCCGACCGCAAAATTAATCTTGGCTTTTGCAATGAAAACTTACACTTATTCTATGCAAATGCCTCAAAATGAAATATAAAATTTTATTGCTGAGCTGCCGAAGTTTAAAATCCATGACAACTGTTACCGAGACATTAAATAAAAAATTAGTAATTAAATAAATATTTCATAAAAAAAAGTGGTTAAATTCTGCATTGTGTTCGCTCGGATGTAAAATAATTTGAAAAATAACAGGTTTTTTTCTGGATAAGATTACCAAGTCGGGTCATTATTTTGTATATTGAAATTCCAAGCTAATAATTTAGAAACATTACGCAACTATCGGTTTTTCTTTTAGACTTTCCTTTTTTGTTTTCTTTTTTAACAACGAACAAGGCGGATTGAATCACGATCGTTTAAGAGTAGTAAACGTTGCAATTTCCTCCCACTATTGGCCGCCGGAAGCATTCTGAAACATCCAATTTGCGCCTTAATCGCCTTCTAGAAACGAGAAAAGTATTCGGCTGCCGACAAAACAAAACCCGAATTGAAATGACGAGAAGATTGCAGATTGAAGCGACCGACGGCAGAGGAAAAATAATGGGAATTCCGTGGATGAGAATGCGCACTGCTAAATTCAGTTTTAGAATTTCAACAAGAATGGATATTTTATTTTAACAAAAAAAGGAGTGAATGTGCATTTCAACAAGAAAATGAGAGAATTTTTATTTCAACAAGAAAATGAGTGGATTTTTATTTCAACAAGAAAAAGTGAATTTTTGTTTCAACAAGAAAATGAGTTAATGTTTATTTCAACAAGAAAAAGTGAATTTTTGTTTCAACAAGAAAAAGTGAATTTTTATTTCAACAAGCAAATGAGTGAATATTTTATTTCAACAAGAAAATGAGTGAATTTTTATTTCAACAAGCAAATGAGTGAATATTTTATTTCAACAAGAAAATGAGTGAATTTTTGTTTCAACAAGAAAAAGTGAATTTTTATTTCAGCAAGAAAAAGTGATTTTTTATTTCAACAATAAAATGAGTGAATATTTTATTTTAAAAACGAAATAAGCTAATGATTATTTTAACTAGAAAATAAATAACAATTTAATTAGAAAAGTACTTGTTTGAAAGAAATTAAATACCTACATGATGCAATTAAATACGGATAAGAGAATCGACTTCTTTGATTTAAAAGATGTTCGGATCCGATGTTTCTTGTTGAAATTATTCTTGACTGGATTTAATTGACATTCCAACAATATTTCCTGGTAGAAAATCGTTACTTATAGAATTATCAAGCACCGAAAAAGGCCCAGAAAGAGACAAGATGCCAATATCGAAACAAGACAAGGTTCTTCTGCGAACAGAGAAACCCAAAAGATCCCTGGAATCCTGGACCGGATAATTATCCTAATGCCCAAAGTTATCCTTCGAAATCGCCTCCGTTTCATTTTCTACGAACGGTTCTATTTCCGGTCTTAAAGTTTCCATAAGTCCCGAGAACATGGTTTGTCGCATTCTAAGCGACAAGGGTAATAAAATAAATAAAATTTTTCCGACAAAAACTACGAAACTGTATGTGATTTTTAAGATTAATGAGCATCAAGATTATAACGTTTTTTTACGTTTTCATTAAAGTTGCATCTGTCCCAGCGTGAGAAGTTGCGAAATTTATCGAACAATGCTTGGTACTTTTTTTCGATTATAATTGAACGGCGGGATATCGAAATTCGGGGAGAGTGAAAACTTGATCGAGAAAGATTCAATCATCGAGTCAATAAGTCACGTTTCGCCAAATGCATTTTGTGATTATTGTCATTATCTCATGAATAAGCGGGAAGTACTGGCGACGGGCTAGTTTGCATCAAATTATGTATCACACGTTTCACTTTTTCTCAAGATACGACCTTCGAGTCATTTCTTCATGAATCATTAAGTAATCTTAATGTATCAGATTGAAATTGGGATTTGGAATTTGCATTTTTATTGTTATTGAAATCAGTTGAAATTGGTTGTAAAATGATTTGTTTTCTGTTTGAGAAGCACAAATTTGATTGATTTTATTATATTTTTATATTGTTGATAAAATCCATGGCAAAAGTTTATTATTGTTAATTTAATCAAAGCTTTGCTGAAAAAAAGACAGTAAATTTCGCTGCGAATTTGGCTTAATTATATTCTTGTTTTCAATTCTTCTATTGTTAAAATTGAAGTAGAAGGACAAATTTTTAATTTTTGGAATATTTTAATTGCTTCCTCGCTTTGTTTTTTGTTTATTTTATTTTTTATTATTTATTGTAAAAAATATTATACAAATATCGGGTTAATGTTCTTTATAATGAACATTAGTTTTTTTTATTGGCGCTGAAGTATTTTTTAGTAATTAAATACTAGATTCGAATTTTTATAATTCTGCATTTTTGACATAAAGAACGATTTTAATGTGCAAAAAATGAATATTTTGCGTAGAACGGTAAAAAAAGTTTTTTAAATTTATTTTTAATAGTAATTATAGAAGACACTCGCTTTGCTTTTTCAGCTGTTTTTTTCTCACTGCGTTTAGTTGCAACTTAATAGGATTTGAATGAGCGATTACTCGACGAAAGGTAAAATCAGCGTAAAGTGAATATGCGTAGTTAGTATTTTCTTTTCTACTCATGTAACATTTAAACTGTAAATACACCTGTCAAAGTTCAATCGCAACGAAAAAAGCTTTACTTTTTTGTCTCTTTTTTCATGCACAGTTTTAACTTCAATGAATTAATTCTAATTCAACTTCTACTCATTTTTTTGTTTTAAGTAATTGAAAATGTTAGAATAATAATTGAAAATGTTAGTATAATAATTGAAAATGTTTGAATAATAATTGAAAATGTTTGAATAATAACTGAAAGTAACTGTAAATAATAATTGAAAGTGGGTTTGGTAATTGAAATTAACTTTAATACTTGAAAGCAATTTTAATAACTGAAAGTAACTTTGAATGATAATTGAAAAAAATTAAATAATAAAGAGTATCTTTGTATATAAATTGAAAGTAACTTTGAATAATAATTAACAGTAACTTCAGTAATTCAAAGCAATTTCAATAACTAAAGGTAACTTTCAATGATAAACGAAAAAATTGAATAATCTATTTTACGCTTAGCACATTAATTGAAAGTAACTTTAAATTATAATAAAATCGAAAATGACATTAAATAATTACAAGTATCTTTAAATACTAATTGAAAGTATGTAACTATAAATAATAATTGAAATTAACTTTAGTAATTGAAAGCAGCTTTAATAATTGAAAGTAACTTTAATAATCGAAAGCAATTTTAATAATTAAAAGTATCTTTAAATATAAATTGAAAGTAACTTTGAATAATAATTAAAAGTGACTTTAGTAATTGAAAGTTACTTTGAATGAAAAACGAGAAAAATTTTGAATAATTAGAAATATCTTTGAATATAAATTGAAAGCAACTTTGAATAATAATTTAAAGTAACTTTAATAATTGAAAGTAACTTTAGTAATTGAAAGTAACTTTAGTAATTGAAAGTAATTTTAATAAATGAAAGTTACTATTAATGAAAAACGAAGAAAATATTGGATAATTAAAAACATCTCCGAATATTAATTGAAAGTAACTTAGAATAATTGAAAGCAGCTTAGAATAATTGAAAGTAACTTTAGTAATTGAAAGTAACTTTAATAATTGAAAGTAATTTTAATAAATGAAAGTTACTATTAATGAAAAACGAAGAAAATATTGGATAATTAAAAATATCTTCGAATATTAATTGAAAGTAACTTTGAATAATTCAAAGGAACTTTAAATAATTGAAAGTAACTTTGAATAATTGAAAGTAACTTCAGTAATTGAAAGTAACTATAATAATTGAAAAAAACTTTATTAATTGAAAAGAACTTTAATAATTGAAAGTAACTTTGAATAATGAAGTAAATTCTGAATAAAAGTTCAAAGTATCCCAATAATTGAAAGTTAAAAATGGAGTTTTTGACAGCAAGATAGAAACGAAAGTTATAGTCGCACCGAAAGAGGACAGAGCCAATTAATTAATTACCTTGTATCGAGCAAGTTTTCACTCTCCCTTAACAGGATGGCCTTTGTTAAAATTTCTCACGCGAGATAGTAAAAAACAAACTCGTAAAGGCGTGACCCATTATCGTCATAATAAGAGACGATATTTAAACTGTAACGCGTTCCTGAACGTCAAGCCAAGTTAACCCTTTGGCTGGCTCATTTGCATTTGTTGAAAAAAGTGGTGGCAGTCGTTCCAGATAGAAAAATCGAAAGCAAAGGGTTACCGAGGGAGGTGTACGTTATTAACGGTGAGATTTGGGACCTTTTGCCGTAACTCGACAAGTCGAAACAAACGACGGCTATTTTTCGCTTTGTTTTTAAGAGGCGTGTCCAAAGTGCCTTTTTTCGCTAGGTCCGGCTCGAACAAAGAGTGAGCATTCGTCACCCGGAGTTATAGAACACCATACGGTCAGCCAGGGGTCCCGTGGGCTTCGTTCCTTCTGTGATTTAGTTTAACTCAAGATGACTAGTTTAGCTTTAGTTTCTAGATTTTTGGACCACCGAGTCTCGAAAAAAAACGTGTCCCGGCGCCAGTTTCTTCACTTTTGTCTTTTTACAGTTAACTTCCGGTCTTGCGTTACACAGGCGTTTTATTTCAAAAACGAATTTGGTTCAAAATGATTTATTTTGGGTCAAAATAGTTCTTTGTTGCTTTTTTTATTTTGTTCTGTTTTTATTTTTATTGGAAATAAATGTAGATTCATTTTCTTGGTTTACTTTTATTAGCAATAAATCTAGATTTATTTTCTTGGTTTACTTTTATTAGAAATAAATGTACAGTGGAAGCTCGATATTTCGAATCTCGATATCTGGGATTTTTAATAACTCGAATAAATTTTTTATTCCCAGTGAAACGCCTTATCCTCTGCAATTATTTGATAACTCGAACTTTCGATATTTTTTTGGCATCTTTTGGTGCTTCGTGTTATCGAGATTCCACTGCATTATATAAATAAATGTAATGCAAATTAATAAAAATGTACAAAAAACTCGAAATCAAAAATTTGGGGGTAAAACGAAGGTTTCTCTGTGAGGAAGTTGTGTAATAAAAATAAATAAAAGGTATTAATAAATTTAATGTAAATACACTCGACTCTATGAATAGTGCCGCAAAGCAAATTGATCAGATTTTTCTTGGAAAATGTATTTCAATCGTGAGTATGCTTAAATTGTTTGCGCCGCATTCACTCTTTATGGGTCGCCAAAGAGGGGGTAACACTCGAGCTGCAAAAAGTGGTACTATTCATGGTGGCACTATTCACGGTGGCACTATTCATAGTGGCACTGTTCATAGCGGCACTATTCATAGTGGCACTGTCCATAGCGGCACTATTCATAGTGGCACTGTCTATAGTGGCACTATTGATAGTAGCACTGTTCATAGTGGCACTATTCATAGAGTTTACTGTATATTTAAAAATCGTTGGATTATGAATAGACTCATTTTTTCATTTAATAGACACTTGTTTTTTCATAATACTTGTCGGTAAACGATTTTCTATTAACAACTTGTTATCGTGTTCTATACAACACTGTGTTAAAAAAAGCATCATGTGCAACGCTCAAAATTATTCATTTTACTCACTAGTATAGTAAAATTTACCAGTTTAGTTTCAGTTAAATATTCCCGTGTGGAAATTGAATCTGGGCTCTAGCCAGGCTATGGTCGGGCAATCAAATCTAGCCAGGCCCCGACCATAACCCGTCGAGTTCCCGACTACAAATCGGGCTAACTTGGGCGATTTCTACACGGGTTGTAGTAGTAAAAATTGTTAAGTTTATCAATATTGTGGTAGTAAATATTAGTAATAATAGAAAATAAAATTCTTATTTTCAAAAAAGATTTCATATATTCCGTACCGAATAATAAATAGCGGCTTCAAAAACCAAACTTCTTCAAACGGAACTTCCGGATATTAGAAAGACATTTTCAAAAAAAGTTTCCCAATTTCGTATATATAACTAAATCTGAAAATTCTGATGAACCCCGCGGCGATAAAATTACGATTTTCTCGTATTAGGTGCGGCTGAAATACCGTTTAGTGAACGGAAAGCTGAGTTTTATGGCGTGAGAGTCATTTTTGTGAGACTTAGGCCTGAAGAAGCCTCACCTGTCCCGTAAAAGGAGCAGAAATAGCTCTGCGTAGTAATTTCTAATCCTGAGTGTCTCTCTTGCTTTATATTTACGTAGATGAGAAAGAGAATCTAAGATGGGATGGAGAGGGACACAAAAAGCGAAGAGAAAAAATAGTACAAAGATGAAGATCCTCTCGGCGTACGAACAATGATTTAGAACAGACATTAAACGACCGCTAATTTCGGACTGTCTGCACACACATCCCTCGAGACTAAAATTTAAACTTTGTTTTGAAATTGGATGTTGCCAGGTACAACTTATGTGCTGGCTTGATATTATATATTTATACACGTAAAAGCAATGCATTTTTTATTGCTCGTCATGTGTGAAAAATCATTTTAAAAATCAGTCCTCGTAATTTTAAAGTAAAATTTTATTACCCCCAAAAATTCGATTTTGAGTTATCGTCATTTCTCGACGTTTTTTTATTTTATTTCTTCTTTTATTTCTTCAAAATCTCAAATCTTAGGCATTTTTGAAAATAAGTTTTTTTCTTTTTTAAGTTTTTGAGAGTTTTAATAAAATCACAAAATCAAACAAAATAATTGAGTTCTTTGGGGTGTTTTAATTTTCGGATTTGAGCAAAATTGTCTTTATGTTTTTTGCGATTTTTCTCTTCTTTTGAGTACCTGTGACGTAATTAAGACTGATATGAATAAATGTACGGACCAGGGGTTCTTTATCGTGCATGCGGATCTCTAGTAATTATTGCTCTCTGCAGGACTCGATGACAATATACCGCACGTGTCGGTCTTATTCCTTCGCTTTTTTTCTACTCCTCCACTTTATTGTCGTTTAAAACAAAAACCGATATCCGCGTGCAGTCTTTCTGATTTTAAAACTAGATTTGTTCTCAACAAGGAAAAATTTCCATCTCTAAACGCTTAATATGAAGCTCTAAAAAACTATTACTTTTGTAGTAATTTATCATTAATGCACATTGCATTATTAACTGCGCAGATTTTTAACCGTAATTTAATGATTGCAATTTGCCTTTTTTTACAATGAATTTAACAATTGTTTTTAAAATCAAGTTAACAATTTATTTTATAATCAATGTAACAATTCCTTTTATAATCAATTTAACAATTCTTTTTAAAATCAATTTAACAATTATTTTTAAAATCAATTTAACAATTCTTTAAAAATCAATTGAACAATTCTTTTTAAAATCCATTTAACAATTGCTTTTTAATCGTACAGAGAAAAATCGCAAGTGAATTTTACATATTATTATATAGTTTAGTAAAATCTCTGTTCAATCTCATACTAGAGTAATATTTACCGAACTTTTAGAGTAAAATGTACTCAAAATGTTAACGTTAAGTAATATGTTCTGACAAATAAGTTTTCTACTCAACAGGTTTGGTAAAATTTCTTAACTTATAAGGTACAGTCAACTCTATGAATAATGCCGCTAAGACTCTACGAATAGTTCCGCTTTTCTTTTGTTCTCACTCGAGCGTCCTTATACTTAATTTCTGAAGTAATTTTCACGCAACTATTAAAGTAATTTTCATTTAACTAGTACAACTCATCATTTTAGGTACATTTCACTTAACTATTAAGTAGATTTCACTTGTAATTTATCTCCGTGCAATAAAACTTTTTTTTTCAAATTTATTTTCAATCAGTGCAAATTTGTCTGTTTAAGTTTGAGAGTTTCGAAAAAACAAAATAGTTTTGTACACACAAGTCGAAAAAACAGAATAGTTTTGTACACACAAGTCGAAAAAACAGAATAGTTTTGTACACACAAGTCGAAAAAACAGAATAATTTTGTACACACAAGTCGAAAAAACAGAATAGTTTTGTACACACACGAGTAGAAGAAATGGGATGTTTTTATTTTTAATTATTTTGTAGTCTAACTTGTCTAATTTGATTTAAAATATCTCTATGGACTTTTTTGTGTACATATATAAGAGAGGCAATTTATTTAAGAAAAAAAGGGGGATTTTAGTACCTGTGACAAGTATAGATTCGTTTACATTTATAGGAGGGGGAGTAAAGCTTTGAGATTGAAAGCCAGGCACGATTTGAGCTTTATTGCTGAGCGGCGGATCCTTTAAAGTCAAAACTCCTGCAAATCATTTAAATACTAGCACATCCTGCGGGTCGAAAGTGAATCCACCAAAAGCTGATTTACGACCCCTTGTGCTCCAGGCATCTGGGACTTTCAGATTTAGAAGATTTTCTCCATTTCGAAAACGCTAATTACTTCCAATTGACTTTACACGACACTCACAAATTGCTTTTACTATTTTTAAATTTTAAGCCACCAAGAGAATAGTTTCGAATAAAATTCTAATCCTTCAAAATTCTCGATTAAAAAATTGTTAGAAATTGCTAATTTGTAAATATGAGTTTATAATAGAGTCAACTCTATGAATAGTGCCACTAAAACTCTACGAATAGTGCCGTTTTTCTTTTGTTCTAACTCGAGCGTCCTTTGTTTCATTTGTGCAAATTTGCGGCACTATTCGTTGAGTTGACTGTATAGTATCTATGCATATAAAAACTATATATGTACATATACGTATTGTGTATTTGTTTATGAATTTTTGTTTCTTTGTTTATGAATAAATTTATGAATAAGAAATTTTGAGACACTCTTGTAGATTTTCTTGAAGTTTTACAAGTGGATGACAACACGGAAAATGTGTATTTTTATAGAAAAAAGGCATTTTGGGGAAAATGTGTATTTTTATAGAAAAGTGGCATTTTGGGGAAAATGTGCACTTTTGGTTGAAAAATTCATTGAGGTTTAAAATTAAAAATTGGTTGAGAAAGAGGAAGAAAGTTGGGTTATTTTGTTGGTTGGAAGTGTTTGGTTCATGAATATTCGTGGAGATGTGAATTTTCGGGAGCAATGGCGACATACGACGCCCTATCGATCACAATGGCGTCCCGGCGTCGAGGCGTCACCCTTTTTAGCGCAAGCGCGCGTTAACCTTTTGGTAGAAAGTCGATAAACTTGCTTCTGTACTTTTCAAAAGGGTGAGAGAATATAATCACAAAGCTAGAGTTAATTGAATTTCAAAGTGCGCTCCACGTCTTGAAAATACTAATTAAATTTCTTTTTTGAATACCCCTTTTCTTAAATGAATATTCTAGCAGAAATTAGACAAATTAATAACAATCATTGACAATTTAGACAAAAAGTTATATAATTGGTAATTTTCAATTGATAATAATGATTTAATTGGTTCAATTGATAATTGAACAAAAAGTTTATAATTTTAATTTCAATTGATAATTGAACAAAAAGTTCATAATTTTAATTTCAATTGATAATTGAACAAAATGTTTATAATTTTAATTTCAATTGACAATTGAACAAAAAGTTGATAATTTTAATTTCAATTGACAATTGAACAAAAAGTTGATAATTTTAATTTCAATTGACAATTGAACAAAAAGTTCATAATTTTAATTTCAATTGATAATTGAACAAAAAGTTGATAATTTTACTTGACAAATTACAAAAAAATATGTGAAAAACAATACTGACTTTATACATTATTTTGTTTTTTTCTCTCGCCTTATTTTACTGAAGGTATTTTTATAGCCTTTATTTTTATAAATTTTAGTTTAGCTACAACGTTACAATGTGCAAGTACCTTACTAATGGCCATTCTGGTCGAAGGAACCCCTTTTTTGTATAAAGGTGTAAATAAAATAAAAAATAAATAAATAAAACAATGCGAAACATTGAAATTGACAGATAGGAATTTGGTCGTAGAATATTCTGGGTTGTATTAGAGAAGAAAAATGTCATTTCTAATTTGTGCGCAGATTGAAGCTTTAAGGACATGGAAGTATAATGTAGGAACCCCCTGCCGAGAAAATTGTAAAGGACCGGAAAAATAGTCGAAGGCAAGCGAACAGGACCAGAAAGAACGGTCAGAATTGACATCTCAATGATCCTGCACGAAACGGTCATTTTGTCAGAGTGGAAGGTGGATATTTACGAGTTTATCGTTGAGTCAAAATGGCACGCAATATGGGAAAGGTAAAAGCAGTCATGTTGTACAACTGTAAGTTGGCCCTTTAGGTCAAAACGCTTTCTAATTTGCAACGGTCCTACACGATCCAATTATCCCAATTTCACCCCTCCTTAACAACACCGGGACGGAAACGAAATTCTCGAGGACGGATTCATTTATAGGGTCAGTGTTACGGTTCTTTCGTCGCTCATTTATTCTTCATTTTAAAATAATAATCCAAACTAGTCAGTATAGTAGATTTACTTGTTTTAGGCAAATTTGCATCATTTTGTGTATTCAAAATTTAGTTCAATTTGTCCGCTTTTGGAAAATTTGGATATTTTTGTCTTTATTTTTGTTCTATATTTTATTTTTATGCTTTTTGGAATGAACGCTTGGTTTTGTTTTTAAATATAGAGAGGTAAATTCGAGTAATATTGAGAGGTTCTACTGTAAATTGTGTACAATTTCTAAATAATAGATGCTCTAGAGTTAGTCTTTTTTGAAAATATCAACTTGGTACGAAAAAGAATGTAAGACAGCAAAAACACTGAGAAATTGAGTCTGTTAATATAGCATTGCAAACTTAGTTGTTGAATTTAACCGAGTAAAACGGTTACTTATAAACAACTGATGATTATATGCAAACGTGTTAGTCGGTTAAATTTAATCAACAGAAGTTTGCAGGTGCTATATTAACTATGTTTCGATTAGTTCCAACCGATACAATTTCTTAGTGAAATATGTAAGTTACCAAAATGATTGTAAGGTACCAAAGAAATCTAAGGTTCCGAAAAGATAGACACCAAAAAGATAGACACCAAAAAGATAGACACCAAAAAGAAAGACACCAAAAAGATAGATACATAGATAAGATACACTGAAAAACTTATTTCCATAAATTTTACAGAACTGTTGCGGAGCAGCGGATATAGACATCTACTGAACAGAATTCTGTAAAAAGTGGTGAATATTGCAGGATAAACTCATGAGAGTTCAGTATAAAGAATTGAACTTTCATGAGTTTATACTGCAATATTCACCACTTTTTACAGAACTCTGTTCAGTAGATGTCTATATCCGTTGCTCTGCAACAGTTCTGCAAAATTCATGGAAATAATTTTTTCAGTGTAGATAGATAGATAGATAAATAGATAGATAGATAGATAAATAAATAGATGGATAGATATAGATACATACCAAAAAGTTATGAGTTAATTACATTCTCATCAATAATGAGAGTGGATTAAAAATGTGCGATTTTTTTTTATAATCAATTCGAAATTATAAATTACAAGTACAGTAGCACCTCGAAATAACTTCCAGATAATTATGTAGAGATTTTAGTGTATGTTCCGGATATCAAAGAAACCCAAAATATATAGAAAAGTAAAGCATAAAACAATTTGATAACAAATGTTAAATAAGTTGATGAATATATACACTCGGATCTCTGTTAGTACACAAGGTTCCAGTGTATTAGTTTTTTCACTTTTTGTGTCTTTTGGAGTAACATTCGCATAAGTTTTTCGGAGGAATTTTAAGGACAACTTTGTCGGTAGTGAATTTTAATTGAGAATTTATTAGGTACCTTGCCGTGTTCCTTGTCAAAGTCACACTCTCGAGGATCGCCTGCATAGTTTCCGGAAGCGACACCGAATACGAGTTGTAAATTCGTGCCGGTTGCTGCAAAAGCAATTTCCGTGTGTCCTTCCCGACAGCCAGTCTGAAAACGGACCTGTCTTTCCTCAAGAGGCCTGTCTCTGTAGCCTGTGTATTTCACCTGGAATTTGAAAAAAATGCGTTTATTAAAAATCGGTTTTAAAATTATTAAAAATTAAACATAAAATTGTTGACAATTGTGTTTAAAATTATTAAAAATTAAACATAAAATTGTTAAAAATTGTATTTAAATTGAATTTTACATATTTTGAATTTTACATTTTTTAATTGTAACAATTGAATTTTAAAATTATAGTCAACTCTACGAATAGTGCCCGAGATTTGCACGAATTTGCAGAAAGGACGCACGAGTGGGGACAAAAGAGAAGCGGCACTATTCGTAGAGTTTTAGTAGCACTATTCGTAGAATTGACTGTATTAAAAAATAATCAAATTATCGAAATCTACATTTGAAATTAGAGGTAGCCCAAATTAGACAAATCGTGTATTTAAAAAATTCAAGGAATAATTGTTTTATCATTTTTTCAAACGATCTTAATGAAGAATTAACTCACTTTTATCTTGAGTTAAAATGCTATTGAGTTTTTATGCCATTGAATGTATGGGATTCTTGTTTTGTATGTATAAAGGAAGAACTATGAATAATGATTGATTATTCGAAATTTATGAAAATTTAAATTCTTAGAATGGGCGCCCGCTAGAATTGCACCTGTCTCTTGGGTAGTTAAGTCAGAAGTTTATTTTTCTGTGATTTAAAGATAAGATAATCCCTTCGTTTATACTTAATCTGTAGACCCCCCTTATAGAGAATTTGACCGCATACTAATACTTTACACGAAAAGTTTGAAACAAGTTGTAAATCGATATTTAAACGAAGATTGCATTTAAGTTGTAATTTAAAAAGTTTCTTTTGCTTCCTCATAGCGAAGCCTTGTTATATTTATTTTGTTTCAAAAAGTGTCAACATTTATTATTCTTGAGACTATAATTACTAAATCATTCTTTAAGAAAATAGAATAAAAAATGTTTAATAGTATCAATAATTTATCATTAGAGGCGTGAATGTAAAAAACAAACAACCCCTTTTAGAATTATTGTATTGTCAGTTGTGTTTTAATTTTTGATATCTTTCTTTTAAACTTCATCGAAGTTTATCACACTTCTGCACGTTTCCAATTCATTACTAACAAAATTTTGTGATCTCAGGCAAAATTAAAATTTCCACATTTTTCTTCTACATAAATTGTTTTTCTGTGAGCGTAGAAATGTTTTTTCCCTGAGCGCAAAAATGTTCTTTCCGTGAACATAAAAATGTTCTTTCTCCATGAGCGTAAAAATATTGCAATATTTTTACGTCAGACATGTCAGACATGTCTGACAAAAACATGTCATACACAAATTCCTACTTATGAAATAAATTTGTTTCATCATTCCCCGTTGATTAAAATCGTCTGAAACATCATCATAATTTTGCTCGCAAAACTTGATAGTTTCTACACCATTGCAGTAATAACTTGAGAATGATTTAAAAGGACATTTCTGTGAGGATTAAAATTAGAATTTAAGCATTAGCCTACCTATTGATTGTAATACTTTGTGAGAAAAGGTCTTTTTGTTACCTACTAATCTTTGCGGTAGAGAAGTCAAACCACTACAATAGAAAAAAGGCGTGGTGTGCAGAAATTGTAAATCGTTTGGAGTTGAAGTGAAAATGAGCCACAATCCCATTAGATGCGTTTACGCCCCTATATTCGTAATCCTATGAAACACCAGATTTTCAAAACCACAAGAGATTCCAATAATTTACGGGATATAAAGATACCTGCCAAGCAGATGACGAACAACAAAAAGCACTACGAAATTTTCATAGACAAAGAAGTCGGCATGTGGTCTTTGGGATGATATACAACCTCTCGCAATCTTCCCGTTAAACTTCTGTCATAATTACAAGTTCTTTACCGTACACTAATATGCGTAATATATTTTTCAATTGTTAATAATTTTTGGAAATTTTTAAAGGAAAGGGTTAAATCCTGACGTTTGGGATTATATTGTTATTTATGATTTGTATTTCTGGAATTTTTTTTTATATTTATGATTTGTATTTATATATCTGATTATTATATTTCTGCGTCTATTTTTGGGTATATTTGTATGAACAAATATTTACTTTTATTATTTCTATTATTTGTATGAACAAATATTAATTAAATATTTGCTTTTATTATTTCTATTATTTGTGCAACAAATATTAGTTAAATATTTGCTTTTATTATTTATATTATTTGTGCAACAAATATTAATTATATATTTGCTTTTATTATTTCTATTATTTGTGCAACAAATATTAATTAAATATTTGCTTTTATTAATTCTATTATTTGTGCAACAAATATTTGTTTTTATTAATTATAGAAGTCTGGTTGTTTGTTTAATTCAAATTAATATTAATTTGTTTTTATTATTTTTGTTATTAATTGTGCAACAAATATTTGTATGAACAAAAATCTGTATAAAGTATATCTCATATAGTTTCTCTTTAAAAAAGCTTCTTTTATAAGGAAGTAACAAGATTTAAATCTTTATTTTTTTATGAAAAAACAGTTATATTGTTGTTGATGATACATTTTTTGCTGCGATATACTAAATTGCGTCAACTAAAGAATGAGACGTTTAATTACGTTTGCATTGACCACAAGTGGATAAGATTTGCATATGAAAGTTTCCTAACATTTTTTCCGAATAATGTATCAGAAATTAGTTATTAATTATTATTATTAATTAATAATAATGAGAAGATGACATTTATTATTGTGATATCACTAATCCCTTGAAGTCAAATATTAAATTCTTTAAAGTAATAATAATATTATAATTATTATTATTAAATATTAATTATTATAGTAATTAAATTGCAAGGTTTTTGATTTGCTTTGGTTCGAAGAGTTGATTAGTAGAACTCAATTAACAAAAAGCGTCGTAATAATAATGTAATGAAAAATAGTAATGTAATAGACAGTAGAAACAATGAATAGTAGTAATGTAAATAAAATAAATAATAATAAAAGAAAACAATAATAATAACAATAACAACAACAACAATATAGTAATAATAGAAATAATAATAATAATAACAATAACAATATAGTAATAATAGAAATAATAATAATAATAACAATATAGTAATAATAGAAATAATAATAATAATAACAATAACAATATAGTAATAATAGAAGTAATCAAAATAATAATAATAATAATAACAACTGTTAGTAATAATAGTACATATCAACAATACAAGAAACGGTTTCAAAGACACGTGTTGCAAAATAACAATAAGTCTACATTGAATTGCTACTAAAAGTTAATTGAATTGGCAAGTTACAATTGACAATCGATAATTTTCGTTTAAAAACGAAAATTTGGATCAATGAAAAATCTAAACCGTACATTATATAATTCAAATTCACTGCAAACATAAATCTTGTTCGTAGCAGCTTGTATTTGTTAAAATTTACAAGATAAATAATGAACTGCTGAAAGACAAAATAAATAGAATCGTTAAATGTAATTGTTTATCAGAAACTATTAATACTGTTGTGCAATGAACAAAAATTACATTCGAAAGAAATCCGACCATTGTTGTCAATTTAAATTAGATATAACAAAATGAATTCGAATCCACGTAGAAATATTTCTACACAGTTGAAAATTTTATGTCCCAGGAGGTCCACTCAAAATTTGTGTTAATGTAACACATTTTTTATGTTAAATTAACCTAATCTTTAACACAAAAAATGTGTTAAATTAACACAAATTTTGAGTGGACCTCCTGGGACATAAAATTTGTGTTAAATATACACAAAATTTTCAACAGTGTACAAACTATTTAGTTACCCACTAGAATATTAATAAATTCAAAAACTATAGTGTTGTTAAATTTGAAACCTACACTATTATTGAATTTGAAAAGTACACAATTATTAAATTTGAAAACTACACTTTTATTAAATTTGATAACTACACTTTTATTAAATTTGAAAACTACACTGTTATTAAATTTGAAAACTACACTGTTGTTAAATTTAAAAACTATACTCCTATATTAAATTTCAAGCTCACCTCGCTTTCACGACTCAATCTTCTAAAAAGTTCGTCACTTTCGAATTTGGCTTTTTGATCCGGAACTACCCGCGGCATCTTGAAGACAAACCGAGGTCGGGGTTGCTCATAGAGACCCATCCCATCAAATGGGAGGACCCCTAATCCGCCGGCACCCCCGGCATGATCACTCATTGCGTGCATCATCATCAGGAGACAGTTTTTGTTTTTGCACTTTTTCAAAAAAAAAAATAATTTTCACCCTTAGCACTGTACCCTCTTCCCCGCGGAACCTGATTTTGTTCCAGCAAAATCAAATTTTTAAAGGAAAAGCACCTTGCAAATGTTTTATTTTTAATTCCAAATAATTTGGAAAAATGTCTAGGATCGCGGAAGAATAGACTTGAGATCCTCAACGTTATTCTCTAACCGCACTGTACGAGGTTTCAGTGAAGACTAAGTCGCGAAGGTCACCCTCTGTGCAGGTCATTTCCCGGTTACCACGCCCTGGGACCGCCCCATAAGCCCCCACCAAGACCAACTATAGAGCTTTTGAGCCAATCATCCTTCCCACTTTGATGGTGAAGTAGGCACTTTTCCGTAATTCTGCCCCTGTTGTGATTTATCTTTGTCTAAAGATTTAATGTTTAGGAGGAAATTTAAAAAATAATGGAATTTTCGAGATTTGTTGGCATTCTTGAAAGTTTGAGCTTTTTTAAGAGGTTGTAATTCAATTTGTGATGATTTTATTCTTGAATGTATGTATGTGTGTATTTAGAATCTATTAGAATCCATGTACAGGGGAACAATCACAGAAAATTTTGCAGAATTGTTTTGATTCCCAAAAAAGGGTTGAAAGGACGTTATTTTTATTACTGTTTTGGGGGTTAAAATGACGTTATTTTTACGCTTCTTTTGGGGGTTAAAATAATTTTGTGTTGTAGAGAAAAGAAGTGCTATTTTAACACTAGTGTTAAAACAATACGAAACAAATATAAATCCAGTGAGAGGGTATCAACGTCTATGTATTTTAGCATTGGTTCAAAATAATACGAAACGTATTCGAACCAATTTTTTTTCAATGATTTAGTGTGATGTGCTACTCGTTAATAAAACTGAAGCTGAAACTAATAAAGTATTTGTATAGAATATATTTAGCGAAACAGTAACTGAAAGGGTACCAGTGATTTTAAGACTATCTCTATTGCAGGGAAATTGCATTTTTTTATCAAAGAAATGTTCGGTTATTGTGCAGAAATTCTGTCTCTTAATTAGAAAATTGAATTCTCTACACTATAGTATAAAGACGAGAGAAACAAACAAACAATTAGATGCAAAGAATTTTTGAATGTAACTATAGTTATTTGAACTATAGTTGCTTTGAATATAACTATAGTTATTTGCACTATAGTTACTTCGAATATAACTATAGTTATTTGTACTTTAGTTACTTCGAATATAACTATAGTTATATTCAAAAATTGTTAGTTTGCGTCATTTACATTTTTTTATCCGTCTCGTGGCAGTGATTAAATTCTTAATTTTTTACTTTGTCATTTCGAGGGTTTTTTCTTTCTGATAAATTGCAGTTTTAATAGAAAATCGCCGTTTTTAAACAGCGATTCTTTTTAAAACGGATTTTAATCCACATTCGTAAAAAAAAGTTTATCTACGTTAATCATAGATATTTATTCAGATTTGAAGCTTGAATTTTCTGTTTTAGCAAAACTTGTTTACTCTCTATATCTGGATTAGTAACTTTGCACTAATTTAATAGCGACAATAGCGAAAAGTTATTTACCGATTGAAATAGTTAAGATTTGTTAATTATCAGTGAAAAACTACTAATTTTTAGTGAGAAACTATACTAATTTCTAGAAGAAAAGTGCACTGAAAAATGGTTAACTTAACCAGAAAGGAATGTCCAAGGAACCCTTACTATTTTTTTTGGTTAAATTAACTATAATTTTAGTTAAGTTAAGCAGAATTTTGGTTGAGTTAACCAGAATTTTTGTTAAGTTAACCAAAATTCTAGACAATTTAACCAGAAAAAATTGTAAGGGCATATTTAACATTCCTTTCTAGATAAGTTAATCAGAGGTTTTTTTCAGTGTGTTAATTTTTGGTAGGAAACTATGTATTGATTTTTGGAAGAAAACTACTAATTTTTTATAGGAAACTACTATATTTTTTAATAGAAAACTACTAATTAAATTAATTAATTGAAATAGAAAGAAAACTTATAATTTAAATTGTCAAAGTTCATTTATTTCCGTGAGTAGTATATAAATTGCTTATAATGAAGTTAGTAGTTTCCTATTAAAATAATTAGTAGTTTTCCTTTTACTAAAAATAATTTAATCTTTACTATTTGAAACGGTATAAACAACTTTTCGCAATTGATTGCTATTTAGTAGAAGATCGCTAATTCAGATTGAGAGAGTATAATATCTGTAGTTGCTGTTTTCAATTTAAAATTTTGCGGTTGTTTATTATTTTTTGGATGATTTCGTTTTATTTTTAAGAAAAGCCACAAAAAACGAATATATTTAAATTCTTTTGGTCTTAAAAGTTCTGTTTCTCGATATCCAATGTCAACATGTGTCATTGCGAAATATTCTTTTTTTTGCCTCTTATAGTAGATTTGAAAGTATTTACTTCATTTATTGAAAAACTTTTTCTACAGATTATTAGTACACAAATGGAATAGACGAATTATGAAATAAATGTAAAATTAAATAATTGCAAAATTAAGTAAATGCAAAAGTAAATAAATGTAAAATTAAATAAACGCAAATGTGAATCAATGTAAAAATAAATATGTAAATGCGAAATTAAATAAACTATGTAAAAATAAAATGAATGAAACTTTACAAAAATGCAAAATTAAATGAATTGAAAATGCCAAAATGCAAAAATGCAAAAATGCAAAATTTGAGTAATCAAAAATGAATAAAAGACTGGGGGTAGAATATGAAAAAATAAGTAGATTTTGTATTATATATTGTATTATAGTAACGAAAAAATGGAATGAGTTGAATAATGATTATATATGGGAAGTTTCTGAGTTCGTGGATTGGTCAAAATATTTCCAGATGGGGATCAGAAGCTCGTGTCATAGGACCCTCTTATGTCTCGTATGAGATACAACATACAACACTCCGAATCCCCTTTGGGAAGACCTTCATCGGCTCTGGAGTGTCCCCGACTCATCCATTTGAGAGGATCATTGTTAAGATCTCTACACGATTAAGATCGACGACCCTTTGCACGTCGCGCGTTACCAACCGAATCCCCATTTATCTGTTACTACCTTTTTCGAGAACACATACGCCATGCCGCTTTCTCTCAACTTTATACTCAATTTCACAAAAGACACTGATCAATCTTGAAAACACGATACAATCAAAAAGTACTGTACGATCCTTCTAATTGTAACATTCCACTCAGCAGTATCATAATAAGAAACTCTAACTTAATGTATCTCACATTAAATTTTAAAACATAAAGTTTAAAACATTTTTTACAACTTGAGAAAAAATTTACTTTTTGCAGTGTGTGCTCTAAAAACTCGTCTTTTTACGCACTAGACTTTTTACGCCCTAGTGCGTAAAAAGAACTTTTAGCGCACCGGGGAGAGTGAAAAGATGAGCCTTCAGCACACAGTAGAGAAAAATTTCTTTTGAATTAAAGAAATGACTTTCTTTGACTTGTTTTTTTGATCCAAATTTCATTTTTTTTTTATTTAAAGAAATTATCTTTCATTCAAAAAAATTATCTATGATTCAAAGAAATGTTCTTCGATTCAAACAAATTTATGTCTTTAATTAAAAAAAATATTTCTTTGACCGTATGTCAATACTAGAATTTCTTTGATTTAATGCAGAAATTTCTTTAATTTAATGCAGAAATTTCTTTAAATAAAAGAACATTTCTTTAAATAAAAGAAAATTTCTTTGGATCAAAGAAATTTTGTTTGAATCAAAGCAACGTTTTTTGATTTAAAAAGAAATTTCTTCGATTCAAATCAGAAAAGTCAAAGAAAATTATTTCTTTAAATCAAAAGAAACTTTTTTCTGAGTGTAAATTTCTCCACATTAACCGAATATTTTCCTGGTGTGAAAATTCAATTTCTCTGTAATAGAGATAATCTTCAAATCGCTGGTACATTTTACTTCCTCATATAGTTTATGTTTCACGATTCTATACGAATATTTCATTGTTTCAGCCGAATTTTTTTCTACGTGTATTGTTCTATCATGTAGATTAATTTTGATTTAGGCCAGAAAAGGAATCGATACAACACGGAGAAAAATCACAAGAAAAGTTTACCTAAAATGGTTAAGTAAAATCTACCTAACCTCACTTAAGTAATTTTGCTTCCTCGTAGGGAAGCATTGTTTTCGGTCCGAATATCGATTTTCCAAAAATAGTCTAAATCAACTCAATTTCATCCAAAAAGCATAAATACGAAGTTTTAGGCCAATGTCCAGATGTGT